>VWPU01007423.1:0-229892 GCA_013398955.1 Callaeas wilsoni
CGGCGCCTGCGCAGTGCGGGCGGCGAGGCCGCGCCCGCGGCCGGGCCGTGCCCTCACGGGCGGGGGCGAAGGGCAGCCCGGGGCGGTCAGCCTGCGAGCGTGTTGGGTTCTGCGCCCCGAGCTGCGTCCCGCTCCGAACACGGAGAAGTTCTACAAACGGGATACTTTCCTTTCTCGTGTGTGCTTGCAAAACAGAATCGCGGAATGAATTAGGTTGGAAAAGACCTCTGAAATGATCGAGTCCAACCTATGACCGGACACCACCACGTCAAACTAAACCATGTCCCTCGGTGCCACGTCCGGGCTTTCCTGAAACGCCTCCAGGGACGGTGACTCCACCACCTCCCTGGGCAGCCCATTGCAATGTCTAATCATCCATTCCGTGAGAAATTCGTCCTAATACCCAACCTAAAGCTCCCCTGGAGCAGCTTAAGACTGTCCCGTCTCATCCTGTCGCCAGCTGCCTGGTCGAAGACGTGTATCTATATATTCACACCTACGTTTTATACATATATAGCTTTCATATCTGTATGTAAAATTATGCCACCTGAATATCTACAGTGAAATATGATGCAGGTACTTTACCTGTTTGCATACTCCGGTTTTAATTACTGTTCAAGTGCATTTTAAAATGCTGCCTTGGTTACAGGATAGGTAATGTTTTTCTAATTAACAAAGTAGAAACATGGGAGTAACATGAGAGAGATTGGAAGTAACATGAGGAAGATGTATTTGTAAAGTTACTTTTCCTCCCAATCACAAATAAACATTAATTGTGTTAAAGTAAAAAGAAAGGAAAGCGGCAGATGAAAAAAAGCAATCACTCAAAGAATCACAGAACCATAGAATATCCTGAATTGGAAGGGACCCACAAGGATCATCAAAATCCAACTCCTGGCCCTGCACAGGACAGCTCAAATTATCACACCACAACAACTGCATAACTCACATACATCTGGAATTCAGGCCCCAGAGGCTTTCTTATCCTTGTTCTACAACCTTAGGCCTTTTGAAAGTACTAAGCAGTTTTACCTAGAGCTATACCTCGGTAATGGCTGTGACCTCAAAACAAACTGTCCAAAGCATTCATTACTATACAAAATAATTCTGAAAAAACTCCGAGTGCCTTTGAAACAGATGTCAAAATGAAGATACACGATGGCATCCTTTACATTAAAGATTCGCTGGAAACCTCAACAAGCAACACAAAGTAGGCAAGAAGAAGGCTTGACCTGTCTTACTCTTGCTATCCAGAGCTGAATTCACCATTAAATAATATAAGCTGTTTTCCTACATGTTATCAGAACCAATAATGTTGGATATGTTAGGGAAAGTCTAAAGCCTTTCAAATCTCTCCCAGCTGTCTAATCAGAATGGAAAATTTTGTCCCCGAGGTGACAAGCATCGGTTAAACTGGATGTGGTTTTGGCTGCAGGGTATCAGTGACTCTTTCATAAGCAAGATGCAAACCAATGCCTTTCATCATTGCGGTGCTGTAGTTTCACCCCTCGCCCCTATCTCTTTTCCTGGTTGTACGAACACATTAAAGTTATGCAAAACTCTTCTGAAATACCACGCCGCTGAGGAAAAGAATGAGTTTAAGTTTGGACATTCCCTGTTTTGCCAGGGAGACTGGCAGCCACTGTCCCACCAGTCCTGCTGTGTCTCGCTCCAAGCTATTAACAGTAAGCAGCTGTGGATAACTCAGCACCGAGGAACCATGCACTTACTTGGCCACTGAATACTTACTATCAGATTTCTCCTCCCCGAAATCAGCTCCAGTGAAACTGAAACATGAGATCAGCAAAAGATAGCAAGGAGAATCCATGGCATTGGCAGTTCTTCCCTTAATTCAGGCCCGCTCTGGAAATGGATCAAGATGCCTCTTTTTTCCAAGGGTGCTCCTGTTGTCCGTTAGGCTGGCACACTGAGACAAAAGACATGCAGCATGTCACAGTCTGGATGTTTGGAAACTACAAGTAGGATTTATCTACCGTTTTCACCTATAACATTAAAAGTAATTTAAGGTTTTCAATTTCAGAAACGTGGAAACATCATTAAGGATTTAAGTGCATTATTGGTCTGGAAAGTAACTTCACAAAAATGAGAATGCAGGATTGCTGAACTATTGTAAATAATTTTATTAAATAATTTTAATTGAACCGTAGCATAACATCTGAGAACAGACTGGTTTGTTCCCTATCGCTGTCAGTAATGATGACATTTTAGGTTAAATTACCTTTCTTAATAGAATCAGTTAGGTTGGAAAAGGAATGTGATTTCATACATGTCAAACCTAATTTGGAGCAGTATGCAAGCTCTATAGAAGGTTAGCTCAGATCTTTCAGAGACCATTATTAAATTTATTTTTAAATTATTATTATTTTTCAAATAATTTGAGATTGGACTGTTCCCAGAAATTACTACTGGAGGTCTATAAAAGCTCCTGCTGAACAAACCGTGCAGATTTTCCTGTCTCTATCTCATAGCACATCCCATTAAGACAATGTGTGTGTGATTCCAGGAAACCTAAATCCAATCCTAACCTTTTCTGTTATGGGATGTCCTTAAAATATGGCTTTGCTACAAGCTGCCAGGAAGAATCAGAACAAACTTTTCTCTAGGGGAAGATGTGGGCAATATTGGGTATTCTTTCTTTAAAGACAAGACTATTTCATCACAAGGAATAGTTCATAAAACTCCAGGGATTATCCATTTTAAAAGGCATTTCTTTTTGTTGAAACTCTTTTTCTTCTTTTAATTTCATTTGTATGTCCTTTAGAGAAAACTACAGGTTTGCTTTTGCACATCAGAAGCATCCTAAGAGCTATTTACATAGAAAAGATTACTTTCTTGTCTTGCTTAAATATAGTCCCTAAAATCTTCTTTAATATTTTGCCTACTGAATATTTAAGGTCTATTAAAAACAGCTTATAGCTCAGTGTAAAGCGCTTTACAAGAAAAATGGAAATTATATTTTAAAATATTATTTGATGAAAGTGAAAGCAAAGACCGGTATTAAAAAAAAAGCAATCAAACTTTGAAGGAATTATGTTCTTCTCAAAAGAAAATTGTGTGTCAGATTAGAAAATGCTACGTGAAGAAAAGGAAAAGATGTAATATTTCAGGAATCAGAACACTACTGTAAGAAGAAACACATCAGTGTTGTGACTCAGCTACATTTCTAATATAAAAAGCTAAGCACAGTAGAAACCCGAAGGAAGGCAGAGAGGTAGTGAATACTGATATTCTGATTCAACAGTCTCAAAGGCCATTAGAAAATATTATTGGAGCGCACCCTTTAAACACTGCCCTATAGAGAATGAAAACAGCTAAGGGTTTTCAGAATACCACACTGATGTAGGTGTTGTTATTCAGGGAAAACAATGCAATAATGTTAAAATCCTGGGCATACATTCATTGCTGTATGTCTTTTAAGTACCCTGTGTTAATAGATGCTTCCTACAAGGACTGTCCACTATCATCCATTTCAGCTCCGGCATGGGACCACAACAAAGGAAGAATTAATTCCTTACTGGTTTGTTGGGTTTGGGTTTCTTTTCACTAAGGTAACTCTGGCTGTGAATCAGAGCACCCAGAACCACAATGGGTCCTGGCCAGTCGAGGAGGCCACTGGGAGGCCGTTAGGGATTGTTGAGCACACGGATCTTGCCAGTGAATCTCCCTTTTTCCTTCTGCTGAGTGCTGACCTCCCGCTCCACAGCGATGGTAAAGCTGAGCTACACCTCGGGCTGCTTTCAGCACAAAGAGGTCCTGGCATCTCGTGCTTATTAAAGTTTCCAAATTTTTTTTAGATGAGTAGAAGTGTAAATCCAGTTCCAATTCATAAACTGGTATTCTGTTTGTCTGAATTCATCTGCAAATTCATTTAGACTGATTATACGCTCTATTCCCTGCTGTGAACTGGGATGTTCTGTTGGTTGCTGGTAGCTTTAGAACAGCTGCACTGTTTCACCCTAGAAATGGCTGGATTTTGTTATACCCTGCAGAGGATGGGAGGACTGGGAGTGCTTCACTCCTTCCCTGCCCCAACCATTTTAAACATCACTGGCAGCTGGTAAGTCCACAAGGACAGCCCCTATTGTCTCCATGATCCCTAACTCCCCAAAACAGAGGACAAAATCAGCCACCACAGAGGACATTCACTGCCTACCTCAGAGACTGTTGGTAGAGTTTGTTGGCAAAGTAAAAAATTCTATTTAGGCACGAAAAATTATAAGCAAGTGAAAGAGTACTTAATGCTGTTATTTGCTTAGGAGAGACTCTAGGTTTTGAGAACAGGGCACTTGCCTTAAAGCCAAGGTCTTGATCTTTTGTGAAGTTGGTCCCTGTTAGCTAAAACCACCTTCTTTCCCTGAAACTCAGTGAAACAGAAATTTTTATAAAATGCTTTATGGTCCACATGTGGTAAGTTCTATGCAAGCCACATGTTACAAAAGCAAACGTGCTTTAGAAAAATGGCTGTGGCTGCTTTCTCCCAAAAAATACTTTCTGGCTAATTCAAGCCTCTGGATTTCCCAATATCTGCAAACTGTGGGACTCCTCTGCTTACTCTCACTGACTGTTGCTATTTTGGTTTTCTAATGAAATCAACATTCTGGCAACTCCATCTGGAACATTTACAGGAGATAGATGTGGTGTTCTGAGAAAACTGCTGTGATGTTTCAGTTGGGGAATTTCAATTATCTCTTAAATTCATTTACTACTGTCTAGGATGCATGAGAGTGGAAGATTGCACTACCTGTTCTTAACAGAAAAAACCCACAAGACTTGATTATCCTGCTGTAATTGCTCCATAATGAACTGTAACATAAAAACAAAGATGAGGTCGAATTATAATCTGATGAATAATGTATCACTTATAAAGCACTGTGAATAAACATTAGGCCACCAGTCTGAGAAAGGACAGCAGAAAGTTAAACCATCCTTTCTGTGTTTGCTTGCTGAATGTATGGAATTTCTCAAACATTGATAGATTTCTCTTTTACATTCAAAAGCATCTGAAGCAGCTTTATTTACACTGGCTTTCATTTTACGTTTCCTGCTTGTGCTTAAAATTTCTGATGTATTAGTGGAGTCTCGCTATAGAGCAGTACTCAAACTTACTATCATTAAAAAAGAGTAACTGAGTTAATTCTTCATAACAAACTTCTGATTTGATGGAGTTACTTAAGATGCAAATACTTCTATGTGTGTTCTTACTTTGACTGTGCTTCTGCTTTACTCCACCATTAATGTCAAAGTAAAAAATATACCTGAGCATGGAAAAATTTACATAACAGGAAAGAATCTCTGTTTTTTGTAAAATTATCAGTCTTGATTACAAAGTATTTTTCAAGATACTGGGTTCGTGCTATCTGCATACCTTTAGTAAAAAACAATTGATGCCTTCCCCATGATCAACAAAAATAAACATCAGAATTAATTTTTTTAAAAACCCATCATGTTATTTTTACACCATAGGAGCAACAAAGGGATAGGAGATGCAGCTGGCATTAAAATAAAGGGCAGGAACAAAATTCTACGTCACGCGTGGTGTCACAGCATGCGTGGTAGATTTGTGCTGTGGAGGCACACAAAACACTCGTTCAGCATTTGCAGACGTGGGCAGTTGTCTGGAAAACAGGCAGATCCATGTCAAGGCCAGCTACACAGTACATGAGCACCGAAAGCAGAGGCCTGTACCAAAGGCAGGAGGTGCTGAGGAGTCTGGAAACTGGCTCCTGGCAAGAAGATGCAGCGCAACAGGCACGGCTGCAGGGTCAGCAGGGGTTAAACGACAAGGTGTTCTTTGGAGGGCAGATTTTTCCAATAGAATCTGCTCTCCTTGGAAAAGAATTAGTTATCAAAGAGCTGGAATTCTTGTTCCTATTGCCAGGAGTGAAGATAGCTGGATTGTTTTTTAATCTATTGCAGCTATTTGGATGGGGGGTAAGATTTCATGTGGGGAGGTCCTGGTTGTGTCACCTCTGCTTCTCTGGTAAAGCCTAACCAGAACCATTCAGAGGCAGAGTGAGCAATGCTGTCTGCCTTTTGCAGGCAGAACTTGATGCCAAAGCAGCTTTTTATGCCCTGTCCTTTTGCCAGCTGCTGTAGTTGGAACCACTTACATCAGACCCACTGAGGCAGACGCTGCGCAAAATACTTCACTGGAGTTGTAAAGTGAATGGTAGAAACTGCTTCACTAATCTTACAGCTTGTTTTGTAATACAGAGGAAGGAGGGAAGAAAAGGATACTCCAGGAGGACTCAAACTATCAAACTACAAGCAGAGAATTTCAGAAGTTTTCATATTTCTCAAGGTTTCACTGTATATATAGCAGTTATTTCTCCCATTTTCCAGGCCCAGACCAAAAAAATGAGAGTTTTCACGTGTAAAAACAGAACCCAAATTTCTCAAGACCCATAATGCATTATAACTCAGTTTTCCTCTGCTTCTCCTGTTCTTGTTTTCAGTATGGAAAAATTCATTCTTAGGCGCCTTCCAAGTAACAAACAATACCTGCTTTAAACTGCAATGCAAAAATAGTTGATTTTTATGCTGGACTACAGCCATGCATATAATTGAGCTCTTTCAAAGCAACGAGTTAAGGGAAGTTAATCACCTCTACACTTGCTAACAGGAAACAAAATTTAAAAGATGAAATTTGATGCAGGTGAGTATTTATCAGATTAATGTTAAATCTTCATGCTCAATTTTCAGTGCCAAATTAAACCATCATTTCAAAAGTTAGTAGATTATTTGGGCCTAAGCCATATCTCAGCTATGATTAAAATATATTTTCTAACTGAATATGATATGGTTACTCTTGATTAATTCCACTGTAGTACATCAGAGGAGAGTTCAGCATGCTGTATTTCTTTAGCCCAACAAACTGGCATGAAACGTTCTTTCAATAGGAAGAGGGGAGATCATAAAATCCGACTGTTTAAGATGAACAGATGGATAAAAGGTGTTGTGTTACTTGACTGCCACCTTTAAATGACAATTCAAAGAGCAGGATGAAGCATTAGGGCAGAGGTGAGGAAAGTGAAACACCTGCTTGCATTACTTACATGCATATTCCATTCAGGGCTCTTCCAAGCTTTGGCAAAGAAGATCAATTTTGATTCCCATCGGCTCTGTTAGGAAGAATGTGATGCAGCATCTCCCTGCCAAAACCAGAAAGCAAATTACACGGAAATAGTCTTCATTTTACTTTAGAGTCTTTTATCAGAATTTTTCCAACTACTGAAGCCAAAAATGTAGTCATCCCATCTTCTGGGAATCAAAATGAAAAGGAAATAGACACCTAAGAGTCTTCCCAAGTCCCAAGAGTAAATTAGTTCTTGCTTGCTAAAACACAGGGATTAGTAAAACCAGCAGTGGAATGACACCTGGAAACATGAATTCTAGCCCAAAACCCTACTTCTAGATTAGCAAGAAACAGGTAGAAATTCCAAAATTTTTTTCCAGGTTCGCAAACCTTGCAGTGAATGTGTTTTACTTTTTCTCACAACAAAATCTTGTAGCTATTTTGTGTATTAATTTTTGAATGCAATCTGAAATCCTTGTCTTTTCATAAAGGAAAACCTTCTCAAAAGATTTTTGTCCAAGAAGTCCAGGAGGGCAAAAAAAAAAAGTTTCCTTCTCTTTAGCCAGTTTAGGAAAGTATTTCCTGATTATCCAAGACTGGCTGTGGTAGGAACGGGTAGGACAAACACCAAAGAAACATGAGAGTTCTCTTCCTCAAATTCTTGTCTTTTTAGTTATCCATATATTTTTATATCTTGTGTTTAATGGTGCAGGTCTTTAGCTGCAGAGGGCCTGTGATATGTACATGCTTTGAGAGCTGCTCATTAATCTGTCTTCTAACATGTTAGACTGTAGTTAAATTCTCTACACAAAATTCTATTTACTCTGGTATAATTCAGCAATGCTCAATGGTAACAACATTGTTTCTGTTTTTTGGAGGAAAGTGGCTTCTTTTGCCAGTTTATTTGGGTTTTTTTCCCTCACAATAGATCCAAAACTCCTAATCTAGGATGACACCCAGTAACCTAAATGCTGAGAAATATCCTCCTGTACATTTCTCTGCTTCTTCCACTACACTTCATTTGCCAGTCTTGAAGCTGGGGAAAAAAACAAGAAGCAGGAGTAGTTCTAAAATTTCAACCCCTCATACAGTACTTTGCCTCATAATCCACATTAGAGATTAAAATTTAAAGCTTTTACCTTTAATGGTGAGGAAGTGCTCATGCCTCCTATGAGTGTGAGCAGAGTTTTCCTGTCTGGCCTTATAGATAGCGAAGAATTATCTATGACCTGTATATTTCATTTCTTTTCACTAAGAACTTGGTATTACTGGTTTTGGTACCTTTGCCACTCAATGTCTGTACTTCCAGCGAGCAAACCCTCTTATCTGGCAGTGCACTGCAAAGTTCCTTATGCAATCAAAACATCTGGATTTTATTAATTTGTCTTGTAGGACAAGAGAATTTTGCTGGGAAAAGATGAAGAGAATCAGCTTTAATGGATGTTAGTTGGAGCCATCCATTTGAACCCTCCATCAATGTATTTAATTCACATTGTCATTTTATACCTCTTTTGAAAATTAAATCCTTTCCATATGTCTCTGTTCCTTGTTGCTTCTTGAGTCAGGGGACCAAAACTTAAGGGTAGCAATTAAGCAGAAACGTATTTTTCTACTTCTGTAAGGTTTGTGGAAAATGATGTTTAGATTTACCTTCAAAATTTGCTTTTACCTTATGGAACTACTGAATCGTAGGACTATGAAACAAAGTATGTTATTAGGCAATGATTTGGGAAAATAACGTGCTGAGGTGCCTGACGTTGCCCGGTTTGCAGAAGCCACTTAGAAAAAAAAAAAAACATTTGAAGGGATATATTGGTGGAGGTCATCTTCCCTTCATTTGGAAGAGACTGTGTATCATGATTTCTTTAGTGGCATGGCTGTGATTTTATCATTTGTTCCATTAAATCAGTTATATATTTACGAGGGAGGGATTTTTTCCACGTAATTAACAAAACCAAACCAAACCAACCAAACAAAAAAGGCCCCCCAAAACCAAGCCAAACCAAACAAACAAATGAAAAAACCATCAAGAACCCACCAAACAAATAAACACTGGCATTTTTCTTCCTTTTTTCCCCCCTGCTGATTCTCCCATTTGGCTAAAATCACATTCTACAATAAATTGGGTAGTTTATTAAATTGTTTACAGATGATGCAGTTAAATCTACTAGAAAGCTGTTAAAATAGGCATTATTGGGGAACTAGCTTATGTTGATTTTAATGTGGAAAAAAATCAGATATGAAAAGAAAATGAAATGCAGAAAAAGGAGGAAGTCAGACCATCTGGGTACTTACAGCAGTAAAATGCTGCCCATAAATTAGAGATCATGATATCCCCTTTCCCTCTGCCTCTTCCTCATTACTAAGGAATGGGTGGAAATATTTGCATTTTTAAAGAATCCACAGGCCTAGGATACTACTGTAGGAAACTGAAAGTGAAATGAAAGCTTTGCTTTTATTGCTGGATGAAAAGACAAACATATGTCTTATTTCTTCTCACATTTGGAGAATGTCTTCTGAACTCGGCTGCAGAAATATTTCATTTAAATTAGATTTTAGATAAATCCACTTGTAGTAAAACTGTTCAGTATCATCAATTATTATTACAGTACGAAGAGAAAATATATGGACAAGTGGCAGCAGATGGGGCAAAGAAAATGAAGAAATTGTCAAGAAGACCACACAGAGCTTTAAAGGAATTCAAGGCTGAAACAGCTGACCATGACTGAGATTAGAGAGTGCCATTTTTTAACTTAAGTGCTCCAAGAGAGACTCAGAAAACAAGAAGCCTGTCAGCCTGATATCTATCCAAAACAAAGAGGTGGAAGCTGTAATATGGAACAGTGGACATCTGGATAAATATGACTTATCTGGGAAGAGTTAAAAAGGTTTTCATAAAAGGAAGTCCTGCCTCACAAACATAAGGCAGTTCTTTGAGGGGACCAAAAAACACGTGGATAAGGGTGATCTGATTGATCTTGGATTTACAAAAGGCTTTCAACAAATTCCTTCACCAAAGGCTTTTAAGAAAACTAAGCAGCCATACCATAACATGGCTTAGAAGTATAAGGTGATATGCATTGGGGAAAAAAACATTAATTCACATATAAAACTATGCCCTTTGAACTAAGCAGCATCCGACAAGATTTTAAGATTTTGAAAGATAATTCCAGGAACACATTAACTCTGCAGTGTCTGAAAAAGCAAATTAAGTGCTAGCAGTGTTGGGGTTAGCAGCTAGAGAAAAAATAGATATTATCATGTTATTGCATACATCCCAACTTTGTCTGCTGCCTGAAGGCTGTGTGGTGTTGCAGATCCTCATTTCAAATAGGACTTAGAACTACAGAGGATGTAGAGAAAGAAAATGGGGAGAATGAAAGGTGCAAGATGACTTCTCTGTAAAGGATGACTAATTATTCTATTCTCTGCTTGAAAAAATGTGTGTACACAAAAGGTCTGTAAAATAAGTACCTGGGAAGTGTGCCTGGAGATTGCTTGGTCACAGTTTCCCCTGATCCGTGAACCAGGGGACATCAAATAAATCTGTAGATAAATCCAGATTCAAGGCAGAGAAGGTGATTCTTCATGTCACTATTTAGTTAGGGATGGCTTCCCACACTAAGATAAAGATACTAAAAGTTATGTGGGCTCAAGAGGAAACAAAATGCAAAAGCTCTTGGAAGAGAAATTCCTGCTACGAAGTACAGAGCTGCCACATCCAGCTGAGGAAGTCTCTGAGTGGAGGCTGCCTGAGGAAAGAAACGCACCGTTTTCCGTGTTCCATTTTCCATCTGTTGTCAGAGACACCATTTCAGCATGGATGGTCTCACTATGGCTGTTCTACAAGAATGGCTATTCCCAGCTAATCACAGCTCATCAAGGTTAATGTGCTGGTTTTTTTGACTGGCAGTTCTTGAAGGGAGATGAGCAAGGGGAGGTTTGACCTGGGCATCTTTTAATACAGATCTCATCATACAAGATCAGATTGAAGCCAAAGCTTTCCCTGTATTTGGGTACAGATAGATGTTGAGGGAGTTCTGCCATTTGTCATTTTCCCACTTTATAGGATTATATGTGACATCAAAGTTTTATCACTTCTTGCCTAAAACTGGATCTTTAGGTTTTAGTGAAACAATGGAGATGGTGGCAGTGGTTAAATGGCTGTAGTTGGCATTAGCTTGAAATTTTTCTGTACATTTTGAAAATAATCTCAGAATTGATGCAATTTATTTAAACTCTAGAAATTACAGAGACCAAAATGTCATAAACTCCATGACTGACTCGACTTTCATCTTGATGTCCAGTTTCTGACCAGCATTTATAAATCCCAAAGGATGCAAAAGTGTACAAAAGGATTAAAAAGCAAAACATGCTGCAGCATAAGCATTTAAGAAATTCATATAGGACAAATGGGAATTGTCAAGGCCTGTAGAATATTCCTTGTGAGATTAAGACGTAGGAATCTTTGGGTCTCACCATCATGGGAATAGTTTAGCTGCAGACTTCAAATGGTTTCCTTACTGCAGAGGAAACAAGAAATTAGCCCTTAGAGGAAAGCAGCAATTTGTTTGGAATTGTTGTTATAAAAGTCCCTCAACAAGCTGACAAGATAAAAGTTATTTCTCCTATTTTTTTTTTCTCCTGTCAGGATCACAGCTCTTGTCAGTTCAAGCGAAGAGTCCTCTATCACTTTAAATGTACCAGGTTAAAATATCCCCAAAGCTTTGTCATACACTAAAATCAAACATATCCTGGTGTTCTGACTGGTCATTTTTTCAGCTGAGCAATCACTAACCAAAGTTGGTCTGTTCTAATATTTTACACAGTTCAGTTATGTGGTCAAAAGTGTTAGAAATATCTGTATCTAGTACAAATTCCCATCACATATATGACCATTGAAATGCAGGGGTGATTCTTTTTAATTTGTTTTCTGCAATAGGTATATGAAGGAGTTCAGAAACAGAGATCAGATTTGATTATTACTTTTTATAAAAATGATAAGAGACTAATACTCTCAAAAGTATATTATTATTTTGCATATTTCATAACATGCTCAAAACACCCTAACAGTAATTAAGCATTTCATCACAAATTTGTAACATTTGAAGGACTGATAATTATGCGATTAATTTTCCTAAACGAGATGTTTAATTTTTGTACTTGAGTGTCATGGAGCATTTGTTGCAGCTATTTACTGAAGAATTTTACTAGCATAAAATGATCTATAAAAACTTGCACCATTAGGTGAAAGGGAAAGAATTTTGTCTAAAGCAAGATTCTGCCTAGGGAAAGATTGAAAATCTGTCAGCTACAGCAACATATCAACCTTGCAGAAGATAATAAGTGGTTAGCCACCTTGAACTATTTCAAATGAGGTGTCTGTACTCAAAAGTTGTCTACCAAAGTCCCTTTAACGCCATCCCCTTTCCTAGTATGGCTTCTCTGATGGTGTTTTCCTTAAGTATTTAATTATATGGCAACCTGTGCTTGTTTTGCTTCTCCAGAGCTGTTGACTTGTAGTCAATAAAGCAAGCGCTCTTCCTCCTACTAAATCCTGTTATTGAGAGAGTGACATTTTCCCCTGTTTGATTAGGGATCTTGTCTCCACCCAGGCTTTGTGTTACCTTAGTGTCTTAGAGGACTAATAGAGGACTCAAGCTCCTAAAAGTCTTTCTACTTTTTCCAGCCAGAATATTTCAGTTTAACAGAAGATCCTGTCTACCTTGATATTTTGCCTTTGAAGCATCACCCCAGGGGTCACTTAATTGACAGATGCACTGGATAGGTTTAAAGCCTCAGTGGTTACCTGCTACTTAGATGCAAAGTCATGTAATTTAAATGATGAGTGTTTCCTGTAGCCCCAACATCTCTGACAGCTTAGAATCAACCAAGTGGAAACTCTTCAGGGACGGACCTCGGTGAATTTATACTGTGAGAATCTCATGCCCCAGTACCCTGGGTCTCAAAGCAAGAGGTGTTTCTTTCAGAAACTTGTCCAGACATTCAAGATGTTTCTGGCCCACCTGCTGAACTCTCTCCTTTAGAACCAGCTTAGTTCAAAATGCAATGTGATTCAAGCCAGGCTATCTGACTTTGGGCTGAGGTGAGTAGGAGTTTATGCTGCCAGCTGTTAACAGCCAGCTAGAGGAATATTCATCCCTTGTTGAACAACAGTCACCTCTTAAACCATCCCAGTGATTTTTTCTTTTTTTGGTGCTTATAGTAAGGTTCCCCTTTAGTGACACAATGCAAATAATCCATTGTTAGCATCCGTAGAGAGATCTGATTCTTCATTTCACTAACTCTCTTCCCCCCTCTGGTAGGAAAGGCAGCAGGCTGCATAAGAACAGGTATTATTAGAGTCCAATAATAATTTAGGTCATTGCTAAGTAGCAGTGCACGTTAAACTATACTGAGGTCAGAGAGAACTAGAAAAAGAAGCAATTCAAAGACAGGGAAATGATAAAGCTTTTCTCTTTTTTTTTCCTTTTTTTTTTTTCTGCTTACTTGCCTACAGTGCTGCAGAAAGTGCAGGCAGAGTAGAGATGAAAATCCTAAAGCCAGTTCAATCTAAGTGTATCAATTATTCAGAGGATGTATGTGCTGTTTCACTTGAGATTCTGCTTGCTTTGTTTGGAGTCAAAATGCAAGAAATGGGTAAATTAAGAGTTTAAAACGTCTGGCACCATTTACTACAGTAAACTTATTCCCCAAATTGTCAGCGGGAAATGTACACTTCTTTTTGCTGTTGTGTTGATTTAGCTGTCAGGAAAGTCATGTTTAAAGCCAGCCTTCTCTGCCTCACGGCCGAGTCTCTTTGTGTGCACTCCCTCAAGTTCCAAGTTCACTTACTTTGCTTTGAAGGTGGGCTGAGCATCGGAATCTGACGAAAGAGTGGGCTGTGCCCTCGGTGCGAGGGAGCTCTTGCATTCCCCTCAGTGACTGCATTTGCTCGTGCAGTACACAGCAGCAGCAACAGTGTGGTGCTCTGGGTCTCCAGCTCTGCCCAGCAGACGAGTCTCCAGCTCGCTGAACATCTGCAAGCCAAGTTTTTCATGTTCTCCCGTATGTGAATGCTGCCCAACTGCACCAGGAAAATGGGCACAGGGGATTATCTCTGCATTGCTATGAGCGGAGGGGCGCCGTGGGGCTTCAGGCTGCAAGGGGGCAAGGAGCACAAGAAGCCTTTGCAAATTGCCAAGGTAGGAGCATGACAGAAGGGTGGTGTTGGAGTTTTGTGGGCATGGGTGACAGCACCACTTTGTTTAAATCCATCCTGCTTCCAGGGAAATGGTTGGTGTGCACCTTGTTGTGATGCTTGTTTGAATTCGCTAACATGTTTTACAGAGATTCTACAGGTGCTGATTCTGTTGGTTTCAACAAAAAGGCATTATAACTTTTTGGTAGCTTGCAAGTGTTGCAAAAGTTTTGTTAGATGGTGAATGTCTCACTTGTGACATGATGTGTGCCTTTCAGCTCCTGTTTGCTTTGCTCTCTGGTTTTGAGTGCACTCGGCACATCGCACAACTCGATCTCATATTAGGAAATGCTGCTTCAGTCATCTATTTATGATAGCTTTTCTACTCTGGTCATAGAATAAATACAGATTTATCATGAGAAAATGTTCTTACTATTTTGGGAATCCTGGAAAGCATTACACTGACTTATCCCTGGTTTTGGAAAGTTATCCAGTCTTAGAAGCAGCTTTAATAGATGCCAAACATTCCCTCTTATATTTCATGAGCAACACTGAAAATTACTGGACACTTTATAAATTATCTGCATGTATAGAAGGAGAGCAAGACAGTAGAAGCTGACAATAAATTAAAAATAGGAACTGGTAGTCCCAACTTACAAAAATAATATTTCGAAAGTAGTTTTGTTAAAAATCAGTGCTCACTCCAGTGCAACGGCTTCTCCCCTGGTGCAACAATGAAGATTTGTCACGGTTATTAAGGCTTATGTAACTGTATGGAGCTGCATTCTGTTCTCCTAGACAAGAGGGACAAATTTTGTCCAGAGCTCTGAGCTCAGCAAAATACCACTGGCTGAAGCGGTACAGGGACTGATCATCATCCTGTGAACTCTGCCTTGTCCAATTGAGGGAGAGAGTTTAAAATGTATCTCATCTCCTTTCAGTATCTTGGTAATGCAGTGTGTTGGTTTTACTTTGATATAGTATTTTAGATCAGTAGTTTAGTATTTAAGCTGTAACTTTGTCAAGCTGTCAATACACTTATTAATTAGGTAGCTTTACTGGATCAGTTAACTTCTTCACAAACAGCAGAAACAATAAATCTACCTCATTTTATAAGAGAAGGCCCTTTTGGCTCCTCTGTCAAGAAAAGAACATCTTTCACTATTCTTTCCACTTATTTCCAGCCTATCATATTAACCATATCTAGTAACACAACTATGATTTGTTGAGGGTCTGAACAATTTTTCTCATTCCTGTTAAGTTTTTTGTTGGTTTTTCTATATTTTGCAAAACTTGAACATGTTCACTTTTTTTCCTACTATTGGGCAACTGTTGCTGTGCGAGTAAAGCCTCTGATAACAGATGGCAGTGGACTCCTGCCATCTAGTGAAAACTTGTAGCTAGAACTTAAAAAATCGTGAGTAATGGTAAACAGAGAGTGGCCTTGATTACATAAAGCCAAAAGTAAAAAGCACAGTATTTTGAACAAAAGATTCTGCCTAAACTTCAGTTTTCCAGCTAATAATGGTCTATTCAAGGGTGGTGGGTTTTTTCCATATTCACGTCCTAGACTGGGGCACTTTAGATTGGGTTCTGATTTAGCACTTAAGGTTGGGTCCTGAGATAGATGGTAACAGTTGTACCTTAATCCTAATGCATTTTCAGTAATGCACAGTATTAACTGTGTATTCAATAATACACAGTATTTTCTAATGGGAAAATCCCCAGGAAAATATACCCACATTTAGAAAAATAATAATAGATATTTTTAGGAAAAGCCCCACAGGTACAAGTTTGTTTTCCTGTAAATGCAAGGAAAGGCTGCAGAGGGGTTGTTTACCTGTGTTAGAGTGGAGGGAAGGGCACTCAGGCTCTGGTCATGAGTGGAGAAGTGATTGTGATAGCGATCTAAAGGGGAGAGGGATATGAAATGGAGGGAAATTAGACAATCCATTAAAATATCTCAGGACATAAAATTCCCAAATTCACACTTTCCTACTCTTTGACAAAGGAAACATATTGTTTTTAAAGCTGATGGAAGAAGTCACTGCAGCTCACTGCCAGAAGCAGCTTTTACCAGTTTGATTTTTGCCTTTTAAAATAGTTTTTTACATTTATAAAGAATATGTAAACCATCCCTCCACACTGCCTAGCTCCTAAAGCATATATTTGAGTAGCATTCCCACTGAAATCCACGAGAGTTTTGCCTGTAGTACAAATTATTGTCTTCCATTACCATGCAAAGTGTTAACGGAGCGATAAAGACAAACCTTTTACCAAAAAATATCTCACTGCTTTTTCACAAGTACTTTTGCAGATAAAATAGGTAATTTTAATCAGCAAATAATTTTACAACCACTAAATTAGAATAAAGAATTTTCACTAATTTGTTAGCGTGAGATTGCGACAAAGGGATTTTCTAAAGTAGGAGAAAGTATCATTCTGCTTGTTCATTTTAAACCCTTATTCAAAACATATATTTGGCTCATTTTCTGTAGAGGCATAAGAAGTATTTAACAACTCCCCTCCTCTAAACTCTGGCTCTGGACACCAACTTACTTTGTGAAGTCCGATAATGTTGCAAATACTTCATAAAAACCTACTTTCAGTTAAAAAAAATTTGCATATTCTATATACTGTCCCAATATAACATAAAGGCTTTAAAAGGAAGTATTTTAAATGCTATGTTCAAAGACATACTGTGCTAAGAAGGTTATCTAATAAATGGATGTTATTTAAAAAAAAAACCAGTTTAATCAGGAGTCCAAAGCGAAGGAAAACAGTGGTTGTGTGCATCCCTTCACTAAACCATGTCAGTGATGTGCTGTAGGACAGCTTTGCCAAAGCAGGAGATGGGAAATCTCAGTGTAGCAGTGACCCTAGAAGGATAAGTATTCAAGATATATAAAAGCTAAGCAATGCGTGATGTCCTTTCCATTTTATCATGAGATATATGAAAGAATGCTTTTTTATTAATACAATCATGGTTTTTTTCTTGAAAATTTCTTCGCAGTTTTTAATTTAACATAGATACAAAATAACGGCTGATTTTCTGAACTAGGATTTGAAAGAAAGTCCTGTGACTTTTTTGATTAATACTTAACAATTGTTAACAGTAAAGTTATATCCTTTAAGAAGCGTCTCTTTTGCAACTGGTAATTTGAGTTGTCCTACAGATTTAGATTTGTAATTCAACTGCAACGTTGAAGTTGAAGTATTAAGTTATCTTTGCAAGAGAGGTACATTATTCTCAGCATATTTGTTACCTGCACCAAACAGTAATTTGACGAACTCATTGTTTGGATCTGTCAAAGTCATGGTAATTAAAGTTTGGGAACTTAACCAAATAGTTCTAATATTTAAAGGAGGCAAGTTTCATGACTCAGACCTATAAGCACTTCAAAGGAAATCCAGATTAGTATCCTAAAAGTAAAAATGAACAGGTGCTTACAAGGAGACTTCTGCTGCTGCTTCCCAAATTGTAGTTTTACCTTTGGCTTAGTAATGACATGTGACAGCTGGCTGCCTGGTCATTTTAGACTTGTGCCCTTGTCCATCAACACGCCCAGATTTCAAGTCTCAGCTTCATAATTTTGGATTCTTTGGAACTTGAAACAAAAAAGTGAAACTCAAAGACTTGGGAACAACCTGAACCAACAGTGTGAAAAGTAATGTCTGAATATGATTACTCAATACTGGGTGTAAACAGAGGTGGGCTGTGTGGTGGTAGTTTGGCTTTTCCTCTGCATTTATCCAAAATACTTGACACATATAGAAGAACTCCAAGAGGTTTTCATCAAGTCGACCTCTACACTTTGTCTAGCAGAAAAAAAATAAGGGGTGAGATGTTAGTAGAGTTATGCTTTGGATCCTGAGGAAAGGCAAAGCACATCACTGTCACATATAGATCTGTAACGTAGATATTAGCAAACAGTTGCTCTGTCCACAAAAGACACCACAGCTGCTGGGTTGAAGGAAACCTTTTTAAGTTGTCGTCACACTCTTACATTGTCACCCCTGGCAAATGCTCACGCTTGCAGGCAGGTAAATGAGGTTAGTGAAAGCAGGATATTCCTTTCCAGCACTGTTGGGAATTGCAGCTCTCAGCGTGCTGGGCGAAGGCGCAGCACTGAGCTAACGCGGCCCTGCTGATACTGCCTCGTTTGAATCACTTGACATTTCAAGCAGGACTTGAACACAACTTTATGCAATAGCAATCAGCAGAAGAAGCCACGTTTAAAACATGCTAGTTGAACTTTGGCAGCAAAGGAGGGGAGTTTAGAGTCAACCTACATGATTTTAAACACAACTTGCCTTACTTGGCCTGTATTTAAAACTGTTTGTTTAAATTTGCTGGCTAATACATTTCCAAACATAGTTTGTTTCTGCAGCCCAGACAGACTCTTATTCTCAAATTCACCCTTCAGACCATCTGACACAGCTGGTATTTGCTGATATTCAGAAAATCTTGTAAGGCATATTTACATATTCTTTCACACACAGAGTTATGTGGAAGATTGTGGGTTTATCTATCTTTTCTGGAGAGGATTTTGACTGTGTTACAAGCCTTGACCCAATTTAATATCCAATACATTTTTGCACGTGTTTAGATGACATAGGTCAGCTTTTTTTTAAAGTAAATTACAAAACTTCCATTGACAGACTGGAAGAAGCTGGGCTTTATGGAGGTTAAGTTGATTTATTTTGCAAAACAGAGGAACAAAGTAAGGTTCCCCAATTCTGGCTAAAACAGACCACTGCTAAATAACTCTTTTCTGAAAAATTTGCCAGTGCTAGTTAGAAAAATAATGAAGGAAAAAATTTCATACACCTTAACCACCAGAGGTTTACATGTTCTTCTAAAGGTTAGGGCTCTGTGTTCCCTACTTTCAAGCTTTTGCATTCCAGCCATTGTGCTAGTGGAAATGTTTAGCACTGGAGTCCCATCTAGTTGCAGGCTGAACTAGCAAATGAGTGTATACCCTGTTTTGGATATACACGACTACATACCAAGCTGGTTTTGGCATGCTTCCCACAGTATTTAGGCAAATCCAAGCATGTTTTGGATACATGGTATTATTCCTTTGTGCTTATTCCCAATTGATGCTTTACCAACTCTCACGCTAGGCGAGTTTTCAATGGAATAGAATGAACACCATAATTCACACTGATTTAAACTAAACAAACTAAAAAAACCAAACAGTGTATTCCTACTAAATTACATTACCTGCTTTGTATAGAGCTTTGCTTCATTTTGTAGTTTCTTTGCTGGAAACATTTAAAATATACTGCAAGACATTATTACTTGTCATTGCTCTGTAGGTTCTGCCATCACATTCTTATTGTGAATGTGAATGCAATAGTAAGACTTCTGGCCAAGTTCACATTAAAATATCACAACAGGAAATGTTATTTACAGAGTCCTCTAGGATTGGGTCACATTGTTTAAGAGGACACAGCTAACAATTTATGCATATCATGGAAGGCTTTTCTTTCAAATGTAGAACTCAGTGTTCTTCCTATTTGCAGCAGAAATATTTAGAGCAGAAATTACTTTAAGAGACCATATTTCAGAAGTTAAATGCTTAGCACTCTAGAAAGTGAGATGGATTAGCAGAAGTAGCTTCAGCTTTAAGAGGAATAAGTCCGTGCATGGAATTAGCTATGGACAAAAATGATAACATTTAGATTATAACCAGTACTCATGAGCACTGTTCATTGGCTGGAACAAAACTGGCAGTAAAAAACCCCCTGGATATCAGCTTGAAGGTTTTAAATTTCAAACCTAATGTACACAAGTTACACAGTGGAGTTTTTTTTCCTTTTCTGTAATTTTTCCCATCTGCACCATTTCATTAGAAGCTGTAGGCCACAGTCAGTGGGAATGTTAGGATCAGACTAATACACATTTAGACTGGAACGCTTCAGTGTGCACCAAAATCAAAGTGCTATGTTTTGGTTACCTGCCAATACAACCTGGTGTTGAGCATGAAGGCCAAAAATCTTCAAAACACCTCAGCACCTTGCTCTCAGTGGAGAGCTAAGAACAGTGAAAAGTGGCTGCCTTATTTGTTGCTTATGTGGAAGGTAAATTCTAAGAAAGACCTGGCTCTAAGCTCGCCAGAGACAACAGGCTTAGACCCTGAGGTCTCTAAGATGTGCTGCAGTCCTGGGCACAGCACGGACTGTCTCTCTCTTATTTAGCAGGGAAACTGTCTGCAAGTTGTCATTCTGCTTTATAGAAATATATTTTGAATCCTTTAAGTCTCCTTCTTCGTTTTATATCTCCTTCCTGCATCTGGGACTGGGCACTGAATGCATGGGTAACCTTTTGCTTCAAAAGAGTTATGTCATCCTGGACTGAGTAGCTATGGAATCATTATTTTATGAACTTGCCTTTTTGTAAGTATATTTTAGAAATATGGTCCTATTTAGGAAACTGGATGCTTTGGTTTTGAAGACATGTTTTATATTACAATTCATTAGCAGATGAACTGGTGATGGGTCAAAACTATGAAGAAAGTGGATAAACTGTGGTATTCTATACTTCCAGTTTTGTTTGATATGTTCTCCATAGCATAAACATGCCACGTATGGCATAAATTGCTGCAATATTGAATTTCTAGAAAGTTTTTAAAATAAAAATAATGTGAGACACCATATGTCCATTGTGGCTCTTTACAGGAACAGAAAGAAAAGCAAACAGAATGACAGGGGAACATAATTTAATAGGACTAAATCTGCCCTTCCTAGTACTCTCTGCCCAATACAGGAATATCAGGAGCTGCTTGTTGTCTGAAGGCAAAGATGGCAAAGCTGACGCTCTGTTTTAAAAACCTAACGGTTGAAACTGGACTAAAGGAAGCCTTAACAGAAGAGTTACTTTTTTTCCCATGAACTCATTGGGAGCTTTGCCATTGACTTCAAAGGGCAAAGGATTGGGCCTTAGTGTGTATAATATAGTGCAGTTATTTAATTAGGAGCAGATATCATGAATAAAAATCCTCATTGGGAAGGGTGTAGCAGATTTTGCTATGGATCTATTTAGTACAGATTTCTGCGTCTAGCAGAAGTCATTCCCTTCTAAGGAACAAAAAACCACCTTAGACTTTGAGGTGTTGTGCTAACACTGTTGTATAATGTAACTTTTCTTCAAATTATTTGGTAATTATTTGGTATCTTTTGTTTCCAAGCTGTCTTAGAAGTCTATGTGAGGACAAAGATACTCACTTGAGCTGAAGGCATTTCCATCTGCTTATTTGTAAGAGAAAGAAATGATTGCTAGTAGTACAGAGCAGACTGACATTACTAGAAACTGGAGGCCATTTATTAAAGGGCTGATAATGTATCGGTGTAAGCTAAGGAAGAAATTTAGACAGTGGACATATCCCTCAGTTGCAAATGTTTACTGGTTGAAGGCACTCCTTGTAACTGCCCTCTTGCTTTCTTCATCTCTGCAAACAAACTGACCCGTCTTGGCTGAATGGTATTTCCTAAACAATTTCAATTTCAGGGCTTTGCTAACTCACCTCATTTTGCCTGACAGCTCAGGCAACAGATCTATGAGCAGTTTATCTGTCAGATTTGAAGTGTAGAAACCCTCAGGTTAGGAGAGGAAGGAGGAAAGGGAGAGGAGTGCCAGGCAGCTGGGGGTGACCTTTCCAGCAGGCACAGCTGTGGCTGGACAAGTCAGTAACTCCTTGGCAGACCCTTCTTATAGACGTATCTCAAACAGTTTAACTGGCATCCCTTTGGAAAGGCTCTAAGGGTCCTGCTTTTCATCTGTAAGAAAAGCCTCTCTAGGGAGAATTGTTCAAAAGTAATTGTATTGTTGTCTCTACCTGGGTAATAGAAGGCGTTTCCAAGATGTACTACTATTAAGGGGAATCACATCATGAGTTCTAATAGCTTTATTCATCCACCACTACTGAAACAGTCATCTCTCTGTTTATCTCTCTAAATCCTCGTCTTCTCTGCCAGGAATTCTTGCTCTGCTTTCTCTTATCATTCTCTCTGTAGTACTTTTATTTAAATACACTTACTTAAACATCAGTTTCAGTGAATTCACTGAAAATTGTGGGCAAAAATGCCTCCAACTTCAAACCTTGTTATTTGGTTAGAATAGTGCTCATCACTTCCACTGGACTTTCTTTGGGCTGAAAGAAGTACAGGAAACTTTCTCCTTTCATGAACTCTCTCAGCACAGAAATCTCTGAACTACTAGAGCTTAACAGATGTGGCTGGAATAGAGTGATCAGCATTTTGTTCCACAAATTACATTTTCCTATTTTGCAGAGATCACTTCAAAGGCCGGCTGCCATAAGCCACTGATTTAATTACAGAGGATGCATATGGAAGTAATCTGAAAGGGATAAATAGCTTTCTGTATTATCATATATTCATAATGAGCTTTCTGCATGCTGAAATAATACTTGTGGGATGGATAGTGTAAGACTCGCTTGCAAAATCCTTCAAATTAGGAAAAACTATCATTAAGCATGGATGTTTTAAGCAAATCCCAACATGTGATACTATTTAATGCCTAAGAGCCTTATGAAGGAGCAGCTGTTAGACATCTTTCATAGAAAAAGAGACCAAAGTTTCAGAATTGTTGGCTTTCCAAAAAAAAAAGGATACCTAGGAAATTAGAAGTGTTTCACCTAAATTGTCAGTCAGTGAAATAAGTATATTATGCTGATCAATATAAAATAAGCCATTCACAAAAGTGGAGAGTTTCATTATAGAATACATAGTAAGATTACATAATTAGCTTTTGAAACAAAATTTTAGTATTAAAGTTGTTATCTGATGGTATCCATACTGTTAGTCACAGTCAGTCTCTAGATGCATTGTGCAATTTTGGGGATATCAAAGGGAAGGTACTTGACATTTGAAAATCACAACTAGGACACTGTTTCCTTTGGAGCCCACCAGTCCCTCCGGTAAATGAATTAGCAGTGTGCCTTTATGTCCACTCTAAATAATCACCTTTTCACCATACTGACATTATTGATTATCACTAGATGGTGCTCTTCACAATCCCCAAAATCAGAGGAACGTGAATGTAAAGACAGTTCTACCTTGGAGAAGTTTTGGTTGAAAGCTTTACTGTTTTCTTACTGAAGCGGAAAGCGTTCGGCTCAGCTCCCCTCAGACCACATAATTTTAAAGTGTAGAATGAATGCCCTCGAGAAAATTTGTATATAAACCAAGTCAAGAATCACAGAGTGTCAAATTAATCAAAATCATAACATCAAATTAGTAATTCCAAACCTTCCTTTCACTTCTACTTGTTATTCCTTGCACACAAAGAGAATGTAATCGCCTTAAGGAGGGCTCCATAAATTTGTACTAGGGTTTGACTTGTGGTTTCATAACACTATAGTTAGGACAAATTTTGATCTTAGAAAAAACCTGACTAAAAAATGTTTCAGTAATATTTCAGAAGAAAGAGGCAGTTGTAATCCTTCAAAGAGAAAACAAGCATATTTCTGCACCTGACACCGTATTATGAACATTAAATAGTCATATTACACACAACTATTGATTACATGCAGTGAAATAATAATTAAAATAGAGTATAAAAAATATTATCTCAAACCTCAGTTTCTTGCAGTCCAATATGACGACAGCCTGAGCAGACAGGGCTGGGAGCCCTGGAGGTGTAAGAACTCTCTCAAGTCTTGTATCCAATTTAAATCAAATTTTGAGCTGTATTAAAATGGTGTTTTTAATAAATTCCTCATTATCCTTTCTCTGCCCTCACTTAATCATAACTTCAGTCTGTAACACTAGATCTTCATTTGACTAATTTGATAAAGAATAGACTAACATGAAGTACACCAAATCCAAGACTGCATCATTGACCAGCCATGGTGTTGGAAATCTACCCAAGTTTTGCAGCTTAAGCCCATTTTTACTCAAATAGTTTAAAATTAACAGATCACTAGTACAGGTGTGATGTAACTAAATTTTTCATGGTTGAATCTTCATTTCAAGGACCCTGGTGCAGCTCCTAAACATGCTACATTTTTAAGTCATTTTCCAGATCCCCAGGAAAATGTTACCGAAGTATTTCTGATTTCATGGCACGATTTTTGACTACAGAAAGGGTTTGCCTTTAAAACCTCTTGTCATTCGAGTTTTAGTTTTCTTCCTCTATATTTACAGGAACAGTGAGAAACAATCCAATGAATCTAAATGTAGTGAGAGGCCCATGAAGGCCTCTTTTTCTACACTGGCAAGAACAGTACAAAGGCTACAATAATTAAGCCTGAGGGGGTAGTAGTGGCTGTGGCTTGTCATTTTTTTAGAGTAACACTATGAACAAACAGAGCACTGAAATGTATGGTCTGAGAACAATAGTGCCCAGCCCCGTACCAGCCTTCTGGGTCACTCACTGGTTGCTTGCTTCCAGGCCTGATTTGCATTAAGAGGCCTGGAAAAGTTGCAGAGACTGGGAATTAGCACAAACTGATATCAAGTGCTAATTGACTCAGGCAAAAACTAAAGATTCACTGACCTGTTCAAATCAGACTTGAATTCAGGCCTTTGGATTCCTGGATCATCCAGCGCTGAAGAATTAAACCCTGGCATGGTTCATCAGCTGCTGGGCCCTGGGATAAAAATAGACAGGCAGAAACAGGATCATGTTTTAGCATAATCAGCTGAAACTGTAAAGGGTGGCAAGGAACCCTTCCTCTTATGGAAAATGCTTTCTTTTCGGGTGCTTCAGGTTGTGCCGTAGGCCATGGCATGGCAATCCAGCTCACCTAAAATGAGAGCCAAACCAAATCTTTCCCCAAGACCTTTTCCTGCTCTAGACCCAAGTACTTTTTTAAAGGTTAGAAAATACTCGTTGTTCCATGTTTGTGGGCAGGTGTGTTCCATCAAGAGCAAGGAACGTGATTTATTTCAGTGACTGGATGAAATATGCTGGATGCAGACACAGTGATTGACAGCTGCAGGAGTTACCTGTTGCCTCAGCCCTATGCAGTGCCCCTCTCTTGTCTGATACACAACTAAAAAGCTCCTTCCTATAGCTTTCCATCAGATCATTATGAGAGGAAATGACATGTTACAAAGTCCTCTCTGCTTTTAGAGGTCTATAGTACTACAGAAAGCGCTGTTCATCCATGGGGATTCACACAGTCAATCTTATGTTACACCTGTATGTCCCTTAAAGCAAAAATCACCCTTAGGCCCAAGTGAGTTTAGTTTAATTTAAAAGTTTTCAGAGGACTTTGGTGGATTTCTTCAGTTTTAGGTTTGCAAGATGCTCTCAGGCCAGATGATATTTTCATCTGCTTGGGTTTCCTTTTGGCCATTTAACTTGGCTCACATAGGCCTTGTGTACCTCTAGTTTCTCCATTATTTTAACACACTTAGTCACACCCTAAACTGGTATCTCAAATACAGATCCTGACACAACTGCACTCGGGCTGCTTTTGACTCGTTTCTTCCATGCTAAAAGAATGTACAATCCTCTCTGACACAGTGACATTAAAATGCTGTTGCTGTGTTTTTTCAATTAACTGTATAAGTTAATAAGAAAAAGGTAAGTTTCAGGGCAAAATAATAAAGAGAAAAAGAAACTGGACACCGATTCTAACACTGAATTTAATTTATGGAGGTGCTGACCTGTGACATCTTTTTAAAGACTACGTAATCCTTAAAAACTGTGCTTTCTAGAGAAACTTGAGGAGATACTAGCAGTTCATACAATAGGAGCTTTTCCTCAAAATTATATTAGTAAGAGGTGTCAGCAAAATCTTCTGAGGCAATCTGAGTCAGTTTATCTTCTTTTAGGTGAAAAAGAGCACTGTACATGTTTCCATTCCTATTCAGATGCTTAAAATGTCATCCTGATCTTCAGTCAGTTTTTAAATGACTCCTTATGTCACCAGTATGCTGAAAACTGTGTCTGACTATAAGGGTTTCTTAAAAAGCTAAAATCAGTGCTATGAGATAAGGAGCTACACAACCTATCAATTTTTATCGTTTATAGTAATTTGAATTGTTGGGAAGCACTTGCTCAGGAAATAAATACAAAATTATGGAACTAATTCACATAAATGTCTTTTCAGTTTATACCTATGCCTTCACAAGTTCCTCCTGGCCTCTACTCCTTTTGTTTGGTGCTTGGCATTTGGAAAAATGCTACAGATCAGGGCTGACTTTGACATTACCAGGGGCTTCCTGACACTCTTTCGAAAAATCACCCATGAATAGCATGCTGTCATTTTACCAGATATTCCTTCAGACTGCTTTTTCTTTCACAAATAAGCTCTGAAAGCAGCACGTGAGAGAAGAAGGCAGTGATGTCCATCTCCT
Organism: Callaeas wilsoni; assembly: GCA_013398955.1. Classification (NCBI taxonomy): domain Eukaryota; kingdom Metazoa; phylum Chordata; class Aves; order Passeriformes; family Callaeidae; genus Callaeas; species Callaeas wilsoni. The sequence continues at coordinate 26,631 of VWPU01007423.1, forward strand.
CTTCTGCTTTTGTCTCCTGTTTTAAAGTTAGTATTTGATTTTTGTTGGGAGTTGACTCACCTTCCATAGGGAAATGCCACATGAAGGATTCTGGGTTTGTAGCTGCCAGTCTTCATTTCAGAAGTACTTACAAAAGGTGCCTCTTAACTTGGTACAAAAAGCAGTTATTTCTTGCCTTCCTATGCAGTGTTCACTGTAAAAACCAAGCCATGAAGATCTGGCATGGTTTAGGATTTCAACATACTAAGGTCACTTGGAGGTTCCACAGCAATGCAGCCAAGTCAGATGCATCATTTAATAGCTGAAAAATATGCAGGATATCTTGGAGAAAATTTGGAGCAACAGTAGCCACACAAAATGAAAAGGAATGCTGCTATCCTAGAGTCATACAACTAGGGCTATCTGAAATCTTTCTATGACCATGTTGGGGTGAAATATGATGGCAAGCAGGTATTTTATAGCCACATGTTAATCTTCTTGAGCAGGATGAGTTATTAAATTAAATCCTTAAAACGAGCAGCTCTTTCATGTGCACTTATATTCTCCAGATGTTTGGTACAGTCCTGTTTACAAGATTATCCTGTTCATTTGCATGTGCTTGTTTATTTTATTGTTATTTTTAGAAAATCTTTTAAATCATTATTATTCTAACATCTGTGTAAGATTTAAAAATATTTTTTATTTTAGTCTCATAGCATTTTCCCGTTATTTTTCTTAATCCTTATTTCTATTATTTATAGTTTTGGAAGTGACCAGGATTTAAACTAATTAAGCAAGCAGGAATTTTGTCCTAGGTTTTGTCCCCACTTATTTGAGGGAATCAGCAATATCAGTGATATTTATCTGTCATATTTAGCAGTATGGGTTTATAAAAATTACATCCATGCTCAAAATAAAAGCTGTGCCTCAACATAAATAATACCACTTCAAATGGTGATGTTTTTCAAGGCCCTTCCTCCTTGACAGCAGCAGCGTTGCAGAAATTCAATGCTGTGCATTCAGCACGTGGCCATTCCCTGCTGAGTCTGTCCCTCAGTGATCCTGGCAAGAAATGTGCACCTGGGGGTTCTGACCCTCTGCAGCAATTTCACTTCTAAAAAACGTTTTGAACTAAACTTCCAGCTTGTGCCTATGATCTAATGGCGTCAGTTACTCTGCATCCCTTTCCTCTGTGAAAGTTCTGTTATGAAAACATTACTTTAGCTCCCAGAAGGAACACATTGGGCTGCTCTTGCTATAGGACCAATGCATTTCATCAGTGTGTGGGCTGCAGCCTTCTGTGGATGGAACTGCATCCTTGACTTAGCAAACATGTCTTAAAGCTGGCACAGATCTTGGACAAAGAGCATGAAAGTACTTCGGGATCTATCTGGGATGAGAGACGCCATATTATGTTTGTGTTAGTACATAATAATAATAATTTAGAGGAAGAAAATTAAATAAAATCATAGAAAATGTATGCCAAAGGTCTGCTTGAAACAATACTCCAGCTTCTTATATTAACAATTGTCAAAAATGGCAGCATTGAAAAAAAACCCCAACTGGCTCCTTCCCAACCTCCATGCCTTTTGGATTTCCTTAAAAATTCAATCTTTACAGTTTCTGAATAATGCAACCATTGTAATTCAAGGACGCTCCCCTGCTGCTTTTGATTAATTTATTTTAACAACACAGAAGAAGTCTGCTGTAGCTCCTCTGGTAATATAAATCCTTGTTACAAAGGGTTCCGTTGTCTCCACCTCTAATAAACTATAGTGTCGGGGGTTCAGAGCTAAATGGATGGCAATACAACTTTAACAATTCATCTCTGTTCATGTGTCTGAATTAACATCAGGGTTTTTTCCCCTTCAACCTTTAACTAATTTATAACTCTATTCTTACCTTCCTATATAAGTAACAGATCCAGTGAAATATTTTAATTTGCTTGCAACCATACATTTTATACCTTCAAAATTAATATCTTGAAAAGAATGTACCTATAGTTGGATATTTTAAAAAATCTCTGTAAAATAAATATGGCTATCTGCCCAACTTTTTAAAACTTACTGTGAGTCTCATGACAAATGCAACTTTCCTTCCAGTACCAGCTACTGGATCTGGTTCTCACCTGAGTTCCAGCTTTCATTAAAATTAGAATACATTTCTGGATGTCCTGGATTGCAAAGTGATCTCACCCCCAATGGAGAAAAAACCTCAAGTAATCCCAAGATTTTAATGTTTTAATCTTTTTTCGTGTGGTACTACAGCAACTGGTATTTGCTGGTTGCAGGACTAATGGAATAAGCTTGGCAGGCCCACAATCTGAGACCAAAATGGCCAGTGAGGACACTTAAATACCTGTCACAGTTTCTATGGACAGCAATTGAGTAGTACAATAAAGCTGCTATTAAAATAACAGTGGCTTTCAGGGGTTACAGAGATAGTCACAGCAAATTATGGCAGGCAGATATTTTCCCAAATCCTAAGAGCATGTGAATTCTCTAGCATTCAAGCAGTATGATTCCTTTTGAGAATCATACAGCACTTTAAAAGAAATTGCTGTTAGCTTACTTATACAGTTACATACTCTTGAATTGCTTTCATTTCACATAAATATTAAATACTCCTTTGTTTAAACTAATTGACTTAAAAATATTAAATAAAAGGAAATCAAACCATCTTCAAGCTGTTTCTTACAGATTTCTGGTAAACCAGCTGCTCGCTTGACATGTTGCATGTGTCGTTTCAACAATGCCCCTGTGTGTGAGTGTATATACAGATGCTTTAGGCTAACATTAAACAATGTTCTATAGCTAGGACTGTTTTTGTAGTCCAAATAAAGTAGGTAGTGTTTTTATAACTATCAATTCTTGGGTTATGGAGAATGTCTTCAAATAGAAATAGAAAGAGGTTTATCTTTACAAACAGGTCTCATTCCCTTAAAAGGAAGTTGTTTCTTTTTTCTTCTGCTTCTTTGGAGAACTGACTACAAACTGGGAATGGTTATCGTATGACTCATTTGGGAAGAATAGCTACAGTGTAAAAAGTTCAGAAGGGATTTTAATAAAACCAAACCAAATTATCTTCTGTTTTGGGCATGATAAGGATAGTTTTAAAGAGTAAAATATGAAGTTTTTCAGAATGCTGTAAGTCAACCTAGTACTGGAGTGTTTTGAAGGGAAGGGGGAAAAGGTCAGGAAAGACTAAAACATTTTCCCCTAGTTTCAGTTCTATAGATAGGACAGAAAGCCCCTTTCTTAAGGAAATTTTAATTTACTTTATTCTGATCTGATCTAGCCTGGCAGTGAGCTCCTGCATGCATCAGGCAAATCACTGACTGCCAAAACCAGACATCGAGCTGGTTTTGGAACGATCCCTTACTGAGATAATGGGACTTTCCTATTGCAGCCCATGTACTTCAGCTGCTTGGAAATTCCCCCAAAACCCAACACTGTCAGTCAAAGTTATAACATTATTTCAATAAAACCACATTAACACTGTGCACGGTAGAGACTGCAAATGCTACAAGTAAATATCATTGTACTACTCCCTGCATTGCCTTCCCTGCAATGTCTTAAAGGGTACAATAGTAAAGTTAGGACAGAAAAACTTCTGTCACTGTTTATGATGCAGCTTCCTTTCCTTACAGCTCTCATCTTAGTTTTTACAGTTTTATAAATGAAATCATGTCTTCAGCCTGCCACTTATTCTCTTTGTGTTGCAGCACTCGAGTATCCTGCCTTTCAGGGAGAGAAACTGGGGTTATGTCTTATAAAGCAAAGTTTTAACAGGGTTTGTGATTTGTTCATCTTGGGAATATGTGTTGAAAAAGTGCAGGCTAGCTGTTGCAGTAGCTGGGTGAGGGATGCTGACTGTTTATTAGCAAGTGTTCCATGCAAAACATGGCAAAATGCAAATTTTTTTCAAGTTCAGCACTAGCTATTTGCATATTGCTAATCTAGTAAGAGAATTTTATAAGATTTTTATTTTCTTTCTCCTTAGTGTACATACACTGTAAAGGAATTTGCTGCATTTGTCCCTTGTAGTCAAGGCACATTCCCTTAAATTTCAGACTATTACGTGGTTTTGGGTTTGAACGTTCATGTCCAATGTTGTCCATTTATATAAATTTTCCCAAAGTGCTAGTAGGATTTTTTAAATTATTTTCTCATGCTTGAAGTACTATGAAACTTTTCCCTAAGTGTTTCTCCTAAGATTGCTCCAGCTGAGGCTGAAATTAGTAGAAAGTGACCAAGTGATTTCAATGGGAGTTTCACATTTGGAAAGCACAAACATGACTGTATTCTGGCAAGACTGTTGATGTATCTGAACTCCCATTCCTAGAAATTTCACAGACAAATGCCAAACATTTCAAATTGCCATGAGGCTAACTGCATTTGAGTCTTCTGAATATATCTAGAATATCCTGTAGTCTTCAAAGCTAAGTTTTAAAAGAAAAATGCTTCAAAGCCCTCTCCACCCCACTTCCAACTTGCTCATGTTGGACCATTTGGGAATGTCCTGGCCAATCAAGGTTCATGGATGTGTCACAAGCACTCAGTTCTTTCTGCAAACCCAGGAATGATGACTCTATGCTTTACAGTGTGGCCCAGGCTTTACAGCAGACCTCAGACATGCACTGCTGATGCTTTATGAGGTACCTTTGATGATGAGAGATCTACAGGCACAGCCATAATTTACCATTGCAGTAGATTGTGGATAAATGCATTTATAGAATTTGGATATTTAAATGGATTAAAAAATAGATGTATTTTGTAGATCTCACACTTTAAAAAAAGGTGTGGGTGAAACTGTTGCTGCTGCTGCTACTGTCCCAAAGTGCTGTTCACTGCGGGGACCTACAAGGTTGCTGTTTGGGAGGGGTGGTCAAGAGTCCTGCTGCTGGGAATGGGAGGCCAGCAGGGACAGGAGGCTCCTCCCTGACAATAGTCTGGATAGTGCTCTGCCTGATAATGAGGGGAGTGATATTTCAACAGACTGCAAAAGAGAGTCTGTGCCTCTTTTAAAGGCCTAGCCTGGACCTGATTGCCAGGGAGCTGTGGGAGGGAGAAGGCTGGCAGCAGACAGGGAAATAATTCAGCTGAATTCAATTAGAGTGCATCAGTAGAACTAAGTGAACTATTAAAATAAACAGTTTCCCTAAATCAGAAAGGGTTATGACCACAGAAATTGGAGCCTTTACAGATTTCTTTATACCATATACAGCTATTAATGCTTTCTAACACGAGCCACTGCATTGCACAGTTGCAAATGTGCTGAGGACATGATTGTGTTTAGGCTTGCACACGTGGCAGGGACCCTCCTTGGCCCCTGTGACATTGGTCATTTTTCAGGATCCGCAGCAGGCAGAGATGCAGCAAGGCACTGCTTTCCCCACAGAGACTGAGCAGCTGCTGCCTCGGTTAGCGGATCAAAGGGAACCAGAAGTAACAGCATGAGAGAACAGGACTGTGAGCAAACCCTTCCTTCCCCCTGTTGCTGAGGACTCCTGCTGAACACCTGCAGAGAGGGCAATGGTTCCTCTGGTAGAACGGCTCCAGATTTTCCAAATATCCTGATCAAAACACTGGCCAGGATATAACCCTAATAGAGTAGAAACAACCCAACACTTTACTAATGCCTTTGGATATCCTGGATCAATTTACCTCTAAGTGCTACCTAATTGATTTAATGAGAGAGATTTTCTTGATTTAAAAGGAAGCATCCTGAGTATTTCCTGGACTGTAGATTTAATATTTTTGGCGCTGGTATAGGTATTCATCAGCAAGCAAACACCTAGTTTTAATTCATAACAGCCATTGAGCTTCATACTAAAGCCAGAGATTTAGGAAGAAATTGGGTGTGAGAAAGTGCTGCTTGCAATTGAGACAAGTGGGTTCTTTGAGCAATATAGGAGTGCATTTCCCTTCTACTTAGACTTCCTTGATAGTAATTTTGTAGATACTTATGTCTAAGTGAAAAATCAAAGTGAAAAAAATGTAGTAATACACATCAATAACTATGAGAAGAGCATATACTGCAAGAGATTGCTAGGTCATATATGCAGGGGAATAATACAGTGTCCAGCAGGGACAACAGAAATACTTACTAGTGTTGAATAAAGAAGTACCTTGGCTTTTAGGTGGTATTCTCAAATTATGATTTCCTGCCTAAAAGAGAAAAAGGATAATGAAGATAAACACAAGTTAACGATGAGAAATAAAGGAAACAAGCTTATTGAAAATAATAGGGCAGGAAGCAGCATACATTTTGTATATGAAAAAAGACTCTAAAGAAAGCGTAGTGATAGTCCATAAAAATATTACCTCAAACTGCTGTGGAATTTGCAGTTGAGCTCCCATTTCCTTCAAAGGCTGAAAATGACACGTTTCTGCAATGCAGGGTTCTCAAAGTTTGCAAAAGGCCAATGGTTTAGTTTATATTTTTCCTACTGCAAAGCAAATGACTGACAGAGGTCAAGCATACAATTTGAAAGTTAAGTCCTTTCCCTGAGTCCCTTTCCTGTTGCTGCCTCCCCTTAGTGCTCCACTTTCCTGGTTTCCGAGTTCTCCTATGCATTAGTTGGCAGCCTCAGCTCGCAGCAACACAAATTTACGCACGGCACCACCAGAACTCCAGCTCTGTGTAATTTGAAAGCCTAGATTTAAACCAACCCTCATGAAAGAAAACTTGATACTTTTGCTGGAGGAAAATCTCCATGCTCACAATATAAAATATCTTTTGCCTGCTTTTTTGCTCTCAGAAGCAGAAACCTAAATTGTTTGAACAATTTTTTTTTCTCTCCAAGTAATACCTTTTTTGGTTATGGACCAGTGGTGCTGACAAATATCCAACTCTTGCCAGGAACTAAACTACTGAATGTCAATCTAGTCCATTTTTGACAGTACATGTGCAAGACATGGCCACAGCTGTAAAACAACATTTTTAGCACACTCCTTAGAATATTTAAAATCAAAACGGCAAGAGAAAGCACAACCAGTTTCAAACATTGTTGTATAACTACAATAATTACTTCTGAAAGAAAATAGCCTGATGCACAGAACAAGGGTGACAACAGGTTCTATTAATCAAAGCATACTCTCATAGAGCTAAAGATGGAGTACAAACCAAAAAGTCAGAAATATTACTCAAACTTCTTAGCTTGACCCATTTTAAACTCCTCCAATGTGCGTGAGAAGTCTGTAATATTTTGTGCTTATATATTTTGAGGCATCTGGATGTCAGGACCAAATTTTTACATTGGCCCAAGACTGCTCCAGTGAACTCATTTTAGAAACATGTTTGTTTTTCATATTGATGTGATCAGCAGAACTGATTAATGGTGATGCAACCATGCTGAAGGCCTCCATTGGAAGAGCTGGTTCCAGTAATTATTGCAGCAGTTACAAAGAGCTGATGAGGGGCAGGGATGAGTTATGAATCCACACAGAATAGCCCCACATTACAGGCCAGGGCCTAGACTTATGAGCCAGATACAGTTTTTTCTGGGAATAGTTATGATTTGGGTTTCCAACTACTGCTCTTACCTGCAAACCTGCCTTTTATCACATCCGAGTTGTTAAGCTGATCAGTTCTGAACACGTTTTGCAGTCAGAGCCTCATCTAATGTCTCGCTGTCCCTCATCCCTCTGCAGGCTCTGACACCTGTAGTGTGCTCCTCTGATTTCCTTTTGCACAGAGACATGAGCCCACAGCTTCCACCCTTGAATTATCCAGTTCTAAATTACCTTTGTTCAAAAATCTGTCTTCAAACACCTTGCGTTGCTTAGTCTAACCTAACTCTTAAACTGGGCCTTATTTTCTTCTGCTCTCCCCTTGGTTTTCTGGTCCTTTTCCTCTATATCCTTCCACATAGATCAACTGCATCAACTCTAACATCAGCTGGGGTGTTAGGATCATCTTTTTGGTCATTTCTACCAGGGGAAACAGCTCCACTCTGCCTCCCCCTGTTTAATGGCATATACACATCTTTCCTGACATTTCCCATTCCTTCATCCGTCAAGTGTTTTAAGGAAAGGGGCTCAACAGGCATGTTTGAAAGAAACCATTCCAGGTAAAGGTACTGGGAAGCCCCTGGTACATGATGAATACAATAGTTCAGTCTGGGATTGTGAGGGTTGTCAAACAGGGCAGAACAGTAACTTAAATGATTTAACTGCTTCACTAGAAACACTGTGTGCACAAGAAGATGTAAAGAATGATGACAGTAGATTAAACTTGGTTCACAAGCCTTCAAACATACTCAGTATGACATTCTTCTTCATTTATGCAGCTGAGCAAATTTACTTCAGCCAGCGGGTGGGGGGTCTAAGAAAACTGTTCGGACTGTAGAACAAGAAGACATCTGTACAGCTGAGAGAGCTTTGAAGATGTGCCAAATTTATTTGGGGGTTTTTGTCTTTCAATAAGGTTAAGGCTTTTTTAGAAAAATCCTAATATTACTTCTACTCCTCACACCAAAAATAAACCCCAAATGAACATACCACCAGGGACAGTCGTGTAAGAACTCCTGTGGCCCAACAGATAAAGTGTCACAAAGCACAACAGTATACAAATGAAAAATTGAATAGTTTACATATTATGCATTCAACAAACCATCAGCCAAACACATCTTTGAAGGTGTTGATATGAAATACAGAAGTTGCCAATTCCCAGCAAAAATCACCTATAGATGCTTGCAAATAGCAACATCCAGTTACAGTATGCTTCAGTATTTAACTGGGCTTGGCAGGCAGAAGGAAAAACAAAAATACACTCACATTCTGGCAATCTACTGCATGCTGAATTTTAGAGCATTAGGCCATGTAACCATCTTGTCCTATTTAGGAAATTTTTTCGTCTAGATTTCTTTGTTTTGGTTCGATAATGTCACTGCAAGCTGATCCAAAATGACAATAAGCTTTATTCCAAGTGCAGTAGGAGAACGCACAGATGCTGCTTCATTGCTTGTCTATAAGGAGGATTGCAAAGGATCTGTTAGGCTGTTAAAGGAAGAAGCCTGTTGCTAGCACCTTTCAGGCAGAATTTTCCAGTACTGCTGATTTGCTATATTTGTACACAAAATAGTAAGGTACATTAATTTCAAGACAGGGTATCAAATTCCCATACAACATAAATGTTCTAAGCGTGAAGCTTGGAAAGACTGGATTGTTCAATGTTCTGGGGAAAAAAAAAACCCAAAACTGTTCCTCCTGCACAGCTAAATCCAGACAGCAAGAGATTCCAGGTGTGCTCTGCAGTGTTTTATGAGCTTGTATTAAGAACATTATGCTACTCAGTGCAAGTCAGGCCCACACTATCCCATTCCACAGCTGTGGGCAGGATAGCTGCCTCACTTAATAAGTAATGAGTGGAAAGCAAAAAGTGGAAACACTGGGAAGGTATTTGCTATTTTCCTTCTATTTTCTCTGTCCCTCACATTACATAAATCTCAATTTTCAATTTAAGATTACTAGAGATTCAGATTCAAATGAACCTAAACGTGCCACTATCTTTTGGCCACATCTAGGTGATTGCTTTGCCTCCTCCTTTTTCTGATAGTCCTTCGTCATTAAATCTTTTGTGTCAAGAGAGGTAACTGGAAATTTCAGGGGTCCAGTTCTCCGTTCAAACTTGCTTTTGAATCTCTGAAGGATGCCAGGGGTAAAACACATTGGAATTTCTTTATGAAGCCCTCCTGGTAGCTGTGCTGTTGCATCTCCCGTGGCCACTGTGAGGGACATGGCTCCAGTCCCTGTGGAGGCATGTGACAATCGTCTTTCCTAAGTAACTGGGCACAGTAGACATTGGTGCAGCATCACACAGAGGGCTGTCATATGTTATTGCAGTCTTATCTTTGAGCTTTTTCTCCTTGGATGAGTTCATTTTTTCAATCCTAATATGAATTTGATACGATTTTTGCCCAAAAAACAAGGTTAGTTCTGTGCCAGATAAGCCCAGGATAAATGTGTCAGAACCTATTTTCATCTGCTTATTTAAGTCTTCCAGAACAACATTTAAGCCCTTCTCCCCATCCAGAACTATGCCTACCTTGAATGCTTTGTTTATTTGTACTCAGGATAGCTAGGCAACAAGGGAACAAGTACCCATGACCTGGAAAAACTGCATTGTATTAAGCTGTCTGTGTCCAACTCTTTTTAATGTCAAGAGATTAAATCAAATGCAAAACCTAGACCAAAACCATGGAGCCATGGGTTTCTAATATTATCTTCATCTCTTTAAAAAAATTAGTACTGCTACCACCCAGCATCTCTGACAGAAACAACTCTAGCTTTAACTTCTGATCCTAATCCTGCAGACTCTTGGCACACTGAACTCACATATGCTTTTTTACCATCAGCCGAAAACATAGTTTTGGTTAATCTTTACCTCCTCCCCATCAGTGTGCATAGAGAGCAATGCATCATGACCTCTGAGACACTCAAAATGAGCTCTTGCCAGCGGAAGTGTGTGGTACCTGATGAGCTGCAGCTCTGCAAAGGGCTCTGGCGTATTACAGAGCCAGGCACAGTGTGGAGCCCCACAGTGTGAAGTCTGTCAGGCTGAGTGTAAGGTAGCTTCATCTGCCCCTGTATCCCAGTCTGGGAACTGGGAGTTCTGGGGAGCACCATGGAGGGGCGCGGGAGCCGCTTGGACGCGCTCATTCAGGTGGAACTGGATTTATGAGCCCGAACTCAGGGCTGTGGCTGCAGCCGGCAGAGGCAAGGAGGATGCTGCAGCCACTTGTAGGAGCAGGGTGAAGTGGATATAATAGAAAACAAATCTGGCCAATTTTTTCAAGCATAGCTTGGCCTCAGAACTGCTCGGAATCATTACTTTATAATATATTAGATGTGCCTGAACAAGTTAAATTTCTCGTTTTCTTGGACAATGGAACAATATTCCTTCTTTTCTGTACTGTAAGTTACTGTAAAATACAAATTGAGATATCCTGTTGATATGTGGGGTTTCTTTCTGGTTTTGTTTGGTTTGGTTGTTATGCCTGGTTTCTAACAAAGCCTAGCTTTCAGTGCACATTCATGTCAGCAATGGCCTTATTTGAAACAGCAGTTCTTCTCAAGGTGCCTCGCAGGGTGATGACCCTTAATTCCAGGCATCCCAGCTTTGATTAAAACCACATGAAACAAGTTCATCTTCGCAACCCTGCACTAGTGCATCGCCTGCTTTCCTCAAATGCACAAAAAGCCTGTGTTAAGACTATCCTAACTCATCTTTATGTTGGGCACATTTTCTTAAACCTTGTCTGTCTCTCACAGTTCGAGCTCCAAACAATTATTGCAATCACAAGCATTCCTCCTGATTGAGGAGTGGAGTCATTTTCATTTTAAATCCAAGAACAAAACCATCTTTTTCTGTAAGACAAGATTTCCTGTTCTTTCCTTCTACAGAAGTAAACTGCCTATTATCTTACCCTATATCCCTAGGGTTATAAGAAGATGAAATAATGTACTACAAGTCAGTGGCTGTTCCTGTCCCTCCCAAAAGTAGTTGGCTGTAATGGAGAGGAGAAGGAAAAGAAAAGAAAAGAACATAAAAATGCAAGAGCAAAACCACAAAGCTCTTTGGGGAATTGAAAATTTTTTAAAAAGGGGAAAAAAGGAGACAACACGCAACTGCCACCACCAGTAACTGCAAAATCCTTAAAGAGGAACTGTGAGGAACTGCTATGGTTTTATTACCCATTTTAAGACAAGATCAACAAATATGATACAGTGCTTTTCTACATAAGCCAAACGATGGCCATATTCACATCATCACAGTGACACGGGGCACCTAAACCCAACAAAGGCCACCCTTTCTGAATTCTCTTTCCCTGTGAGCAATCACTACCTTCACTATGGCTGTTTTCATTTTTTTAGAGGTCAAAAATCTCGTTATTTTGGCCCTTGCCTTTCTCTCTCAGGCTTTCACAGAGGGTTTATGGAAAGTTGGTAAGATCTTTAATGATCATAGTTTTATGATTCCCATTTAAATACCCACACACTTTTCTTTCCTTCTAAAGCAGCTGCTCTGATCTTACAGGCCTTGTATCAATTCTAGTTTTTGAAATTGCACTGGAGATGTCTCGATCCAATCAGACATTTGTGCAAATTGATTAATAATGACAGCTTTACCGCTCATATCGACATCTATTTATCCACCCTTCCTGTTCCTGGGGGAAAACAAAAGGTCCCACCTAGCACTTTAACAGATAAATAAATCAAGCAGTTCTAAAGCGTCAGCAGATCCCCAACTCCATCATCACTCTCCAACATTTTCAAGACGAATCCAGAGTGAGTATAAAAGATATGAAATACTGTGCGAGTGATCTTCCAATATGGTAATCTCTAATTTCTAAAATCTAGTTGTTGTTTCCGGCTTCTAGTTAGTGAACTAATGGTGATGGCTTTTTTTTTTGAGAGCACCATACAGTGTTATGTCCTTCTCTGACTTTCACAATGTATCCATTGCAATAATATGCCATTTCTAAACCAGTGTAGCCTAATTACAGCACACAGAGTACCATCTCGTGCTCTGAATATGTTAAACACGGCCACAGAAATTATATTAAGCACCTGCTCACAAAAGTTGTAAAACCTTTCTTTAAAGAAGGAAAAGCAGACAGAAGAATCAATTGATAAAACACCAATCAAAATAGAGACTTTCTGATTTACCTTCTGTCCATAGGTGTGTTGATATTTTCTCAAGGTTGTGAAGTACTAATTATCCCCAAGGCTAAAAGCAAATTCCTCAGATAACAAATCCTAAACATAAAGCAGCCACTACAGTTACTATAATTTGTGTAAAATCAGTTGATCCTCTAATAGTTCAAATTCTGGCTGCAGAAATACTTCTGTTCATTGAATTATGAGACAGGGACTCATTATGAGCCCCAGAAAGCAATTCAGTCTTACTAATTTTCCATTGGAGCTTGTAATCCTGCCTAAACATTAAGTTCCAGATTAAAAAAACAAACAAACAAAAAACTTTAAAAACAGAAAAGTAATTTAACAGTTTTTAAAATTGTGGTTTCACTTTCTGTAGGAAGCAAATGTTCCTGTGGGGATCACCTGAAGGAATGCCAAATATCCATAGCAGACTTCAGTACTGCATTTCATAACATAGCGGAAACCTTTTCACAAATAAGCAAGCTTGGAGGAGCTTAGCTCAGTTTCAAATAAGCATGAAATTGCTTTGTTGTTTCTTCAGTTTTCATGTGGAACTAAGTGAAACAGAGAAATTTTAATAGAATTTTGCAGGGAGATTTGTATTAGTTCATTTTAATTCAATTACCAAGCATTTAAGCTGTTTACTGGTATGTTTATGGACATACTCAGAGAAAGCAAAATTTAAGTTTTCACAGCCATGCTTGTGACTTTGAAACGTGAAGCTATAAAAACCAAATACTTAAGAGTTTATTATTAAATGAAGGACATGTGTCATCTCTGCCTTCCTCTTTTAAACATCTGTAAAAATAAAGCTAATTTATCACAATATTTGATTTCTTAAACATTAGGGTCAGTTATGCTTATAGAATAAGCATCTTTGCACAAGCTATACATAGAGCAATTGTAAAATGTACAGACAACAATGTATGTGCTTGTAATCTGGAGATATAAATAAGCAACCAACAAAACATGGAGCATTATGCTGTGCTAATGTAATGAGGGACAAGGTTTCTCAAAAAATCTTGGAAGATGTGCTTTTCAGATATTTTGGGACTGAATCTATAACTCATAAACACTGATTCCTATCTACTCTCTCAGCCAGAAGTGGCACATGACATGCACCAACAATAGTCATAACCCAGCAGAGTGCTCAAGCACATAATTTGTATAAATATATATCGTTAATTTACACAAGAGCGATCTGCTTAGGCTCACATTAATGCTGATACAGCTGGCTGAAGCACAGTGCATCGAACTGTCACACAGTTACAATTCTGCAATGAAACATATGAAATAAAAATTTCTTTATAAGGATTCTATTGCCACAAAACTGGAGGTTTTCATAAGCCCGTATGAGACTCTACAAATTAATGCTGGTGGTATTTGCTATACTGGTCCAAAGAGAAGATCCTCTCAGCATCTACAACACACAGATCTTATTTTCCTTTTGCAAGAGAGTTGTAACTTGAGTTCTATCTTTAACCTGCTAAAGAGATTTCAAGTGTCAAACCCGTGTCTGCACTAAAGAACAGGACAGAATAGACAGCTCGCAGCAGCCTTGCACAGGCTGTTGGGGAAATGCTGAGTCCTGGTGACAACGGAAAAGGTAGGTTTCTGCAGCTAAAACCTGGAGCCAAACAGGTGCAAGGTGCAGGTGCTTTGTTTCCACTGCCATGAGTTCAGGTATCCATTCATAGAACTTAGAAATGTAGACATGGAAAATTAGGTATGCCAGCAAAAGTTTTTGTGTAGACATAGTCCAAAGTGAATAAATCAACTGCCTGGAGACTGTGCTCAGAGACCTGGCACTCATCTTCTCCCATCTTCTAGAACGCACGTAGACATGATTGTTTTCTTTTTTCGTTTCTAGGAGACGTAGGTTGAATAATTAAAAAAAAAAGATATCACGTTGAATACGCAAAGAGATGACAAGGTATCTTGGGAATGAATGTATCCACATAAAAGATAAACATAGAAAAAGAGGAGAATAGAGCTGAGTGAAGGAATTTTTAGCAGCGGAAGACCATAGTGTGTAGGTAAAAATATACAATGATAAAATGGTAAGAGTTAATAGCCTTAGTTCTTGCACAGAGAAAAAAAAGAGATAAAAAGCCTGAGTCTCGTTAAACTTTAAAAGTGTAATATAGATGTAAAGCACTAAAAATTATTGCCCTCATCTTATACACATATCACTTTCTACAGAGTTCAGGCAGTGCCTTTACATCAAAGAGAGCTGGAATGAAGCCTGGTCTGGCAGCCTGGGGTCTGGCTGAGCCTTAGTTCCCTGTGGATTTATACAAGTGCTACAGCCCAGAGCTGGGCTGGCGTGGTCTGGTTGTCAATCATCGGTTTATCTTTTAGGGTAGCAGTGATGGAAACTCAAGGGCTGGGCTTGAGCAGAAGCTCAGAAGTCTCTTGCACACACGAGCTGTAAAGCACTGCTGAGGATATAAATCAGGACAATCCTTCCAGAGGATCTTGCACCACTGATGTTTCCAATGCTGAGCACCAGAAGGGCAGAGTTACAGAGGAAAATGCACACAGCAAGTAATGCTCACTGTAGTTGGTTTAGCATAGAAAATTGTCAGCATGGAAGCTAAAACAAAAGAGTTTGGAAAGAAGAGTTTATAGTCTCTTAATGGAATGTGAAACTGCTGTACGAGGGGTGGATTCTCTTCCAACTGTAGCCATTGCAACTCTCCCCCTGTTGTCTATTCATATCTGATTTATCTGGAGAGAAAAAAAACCCTAAGAAAAAAAATTCCCCCAAACTGCTAGTGAGCTAATGAGGACTTTTGTACAGAATGACTTTAAAGTTTTCCAACTTGCCTCACTCTTTAAGATGATTTATGGATTCCCCTGCTATTTAGCTTCAGTACACCACAAGGAACCAGGCTTCCAAACTAGCTGGATCCCATTTTTTGTGACACATTTAGGCAACAGTTTCCTGAGGATCTTCTTTCCTTGTTCAATTTCCCATTTCCCTAAACCTGGTCCACGTACTACTGAGATGCGTTCAGTACAATTTTCTTATGGAAAGAACACATTTCTTTTATCAGTTTTCACAACTGCTTTCATCTTTTTGTGGAGAATATTAAGGATAGTAAACAGTAAGTCCCACTCTCTCACAGCAGAATATGAGCAATTTTGATTTGAATTAGTATATATTTTTCTAGCCAGCTTTGGAAGAATCAGCACTGAGTCAGGTCCAATTACAAGCAGATTTGTTGGAAGTATTTTCTTTTCAGCAACAGCATTAGTCATCTGAAAATGTGTGTGGGTGTCCATGCACTTATATTTTTCTATACTTCATAAAGGAACTCTCCCTGAAAGCTTTAAGCTGCAATAAGCAGGCAAAAATGTCAATAAATATCTTTATCATGAGGGTAAATCAGCTATTTGAGACCAGGGAGATCCCAGTGTTTTCCCTGATGAGGGGATTACATAGGATGGGCAGCACTGCTAAGACCATCCACTGTAATTATAGAACATTAAAGTACGTGTTCAACAGTTATATCTGTTTACCTTTAGAACACATCACTAAAGAAGGTATTTGAGGGCAAGATATGGTCTGAGGGAAAAATAACTCACTTTGCCATTAAATAAAAACAACAATCTAAGCCGTTCAAAACAGTCAAGGTAGGTTCACCTAAAAGGTGATAGCCACAGTCTGTGGAAAAAGGGATAATTGTAAAAATGATCTCTTAAATCTGCTTTAGTTTGAGAGTTCAGGATATGAGGAAATTCATATTAATAACATCCTTTGGAAAAAAAAAAAAAAAGATACAGACCATGAGGCACATGGGATTGCCATGACTCTAAGTTTATATTTTAGAATAATGCTCTCCAAAGAGGCTTTGCACATTTCCTTGCTTGGCTTTTGTACAGTAAGTATGCAGTGAGATTTCAGGCTGACCTTTAGCTTTTGGAAATCCCTGAGTCTGTGCTTGCAGAACAAGCCTGCACATTTCAGCTAAACAGAAGAAGGAAAAACAGTGAGGAATGTTTTGTTATGGGATTGACTAATTTCTTTTAAACAAAGGAAACACTGCTGATTCAACAAAATATAGCTAGAGATGTGTTAAGTGGAAAATAGGGGAAATGTTTGATCTGGCAAGAAAAATTTAAGGAGACATTTTTCTACAGATGGTTGACAATGGTTACCATCATACAAAGGGTAAGTGGAAAGATACTGCTTTTGCCTTGCCTTGTCTTGTGTCTGCATTGCATACAGCCTCTAGAACCAATGCTTTTTCCAGCTGCATGTCAAATCCAGCTTATTATCCTTTATGAAGGAATGGAGTGGGCCATCTCATTTACTTGTTGGGTGCAATCTACTCTGGAGGAGCACGTAACGCGCAAGGAAACTGTCTGTAGGGTCATCACCATCATCATGGTTGCCAAGCTCCCTGCTGGAACTGCCCTTGCAGCTCGTCTCTCTCAGGCTGCACTGCGAGATAGGAAGGGGTAACACGAAGGTAACGCACTTTGATCATCTCCTTATCTGCAGGGAGACCTGTACCAATGCCCTAATCAATATTCATATCATCTAAGCTGCTTCTTAGGGAAAAAAATCAAACCACAGCTAAAAGTTGTTTTATTAAGAGCGAGCAACCTCAATCTTCTTTTGAGTTCTCACAAGCCTACTTAAAACACTACTAAAATTAGAATTTTGTCCTTTTTAATTCATTACAACCCAAATAGCTTAGGCTGAGACAAGTGGTTTCCAGACTCACTTTTCCCAGTAGACTGCTTTAAGGGACTTCTGTACTGGGAAATAAAACGAATGTCTTGTTTGTTCTCATATCTGACTGGGGACAGCAGAGTTCCAAAAGAAATACAAGAGTTATTTGTTTATGTTAAGATAAAGCCCTAATGTAAGATGTCATCTCATTTATGATTTCTCCCATAAATTTAGTACACTCAGAACCAGATGCTTCTTATTCAAAGTGATTAATTGTAAGAAAACTTCTTAATATCTGGGTTTAAAATTTCTCACTTCATTTCATTTGAGTGTGAAAACAGACAAGAATGAGGTGCAGAGAACAAATATTGTTCCAGAAGAAAATGGAATAATTTTTCACTTCATAACCTGCAGTACTCTCAGTTCTTCTAAGTACAATACTTTAGGGTAGTCAAAACTGGTTTGAACTTCTCATATTTCCTTTTGACATTACTGAAATAATTTATAATTAAAAAATATTAGTGCTTTGAATGGAAAAGTTGAGTTACAGAAAAATGAGAAGCAGGGGTATAGAAAAGAAAGTCTGAGAGCCTTAACAGTAGCAGGAATTGTGAGCTCCAGTGCCTTGTGTGTGTCTATGTTCAGCTTGGTTGATGACTTCCTTATCTTCCTCAGCATGAGAATTAGAGCAGATGAACCATATAAGGGCTGTGCAAACCATACAGCATAGCACGCTTCCAGGTATTCCCTCTTTTTGTAATGCACCATAAGGCAAGGAATAATTCAGAAGAATCATCAAACAAGGGGATTCTCTGATAAAAACACATAAAATAGGGTCTTCTGAAGGTGGTATCACTGAATGCAAAGCTACTATAATGCCCAGAGGGAGAGAAGAAATTGCTGAGAAGGCAATTAAAAAGTAAAAACCAAATCACTGTCAGAATTGGACAGGAAACAGAATTTCCATTCCACTACTTTTTCCAGGTGTATCTTCAAGTATAAGAAGTTTCAGTTCTTATGAATCCTGTTTGCAACTGCTGCAATCTTTGTAATGACAACTGACATAATTAAGTCAACTCTCTCTAAGGAAGCTAGTCATCAAAATAACATTGATTTCTGCTTTGTTACAAGAGATTTTGAGAAAACATGTTAATAACAAATATCCAGCTGGACTCCAAGCAAGCGTTAAAAGGCAAGTGACTGGTGCCTTATAAGAATGTATCTTGCATGTTGCAAACTTTTGTTGTTATATGCTATGTGTCTTCTAAATACATAGATCCTGTTCCCTTTCCCTTAAGGGAAATCTGGAGAACAGATCTGGATGAAGCATAAATCTCTACATTAGTCATAATTAATTGTAGGGAAAGAATTTATCATTTCATGGTCCACACGTATCTGTATATACTTGAGGGGCAGTACATAACATTCCCATACTTATTGCTCAGACCTGAAGCTACAGTTTATATCCAATGACTCTCTACAAGCCATTAGTCTTTGAGAAAATCTCCTGCCATTTTGGTACTTGACAGTCTGAACAGGAAGCCAGAACAGCTGTTGTGACATAGTGCTCAGAGCAAGTCTAGATGCAGCAAATGATTGAGAGGATTGACAGCAGTCCTAAATCAAATAGTTCATTTCCTTCCATTACCCATGCCAGGAATTGTTTGGGTTTCTTACATCTCACTGCATAACTACAGTAACAAGAAGAGACTTCCCAGAAGTTTTTGTGTGTGTGTGTGTGTGTGCCTGTTTTCTCCTCAATATTTCAGTCCTGAGCTCCTCTTTCAGTGTGCAGGGCCTCTTCAATACAGATGACTCATAATGAAATGTTCTCCAAATGCAAGGTGAACAAGCATCTGCAGGGGATTAGGGTGACGTCAAAGCCATTCCTGATTCCCCATATTAGATATGAACTTGGGTCAGGAAAGAAATAAAGCACTTGTTCATTGACTCATCCAGACACCTAACTTATCTCAGCCATACTTTAGAAGGTAGTTACACTCCCAATAGCAAAAGTGATCTGAAATCCGTTTTGCCAGAGGAAAGGCCTGATAAAGGCACTGGGAGCTCTAGGAGTCTTATTTTTCCATAACCAGACCCTGTTAGAGTCACCAACAAGAGGAGTAACCTTTTCAAGATGATTGCAGAATCCTCTCTAGAACAGACTGTAGCTTCCTGCATTGACCCCAAAAGAATGGGAGAGATCATATAATACACTCTCTTCTGTGGCTGCTACCCTCTTGTGTGAGGTCAGCCTGGGCCTTATGGAGTCTCAGTTCTGTTCGAAGTTATTCTAGAAAGGAATGCATTTCTCTTCTATTACGTTATCTCTTTTCAGACACAGAGGTAAAGTGGCTCTGTGTTTCCAAGTATTCATGTTGCAGGCACTCTTTCTCTCAAAAATATGTCTAAGATGAGCCAAGGCTGTTTGGGGCACATTTCAAGACATGTTTGTGTGGGTCTTTTCAATTACTGTGGCAGCTACACATTCAATCAGGTCCTGTAGACCGGGCTCCTGGCTGGTTTTCCCCCTTTCCCATAAGATTATTTAGGTGGTTGCTAGCATTGAGCAGAGATGTGTGGGGCTGCTTGAGCCTTGAGAGGTTCCTTACTCCACTGATTGGAGCTGAAACCACCTCATATCTACCAATCACACTGACGGCCTCTTGCGAGGCACCATAAATCAGGACTTGTGGCCAGAGTAAAACTTACTGAAACCAGCTTCTAGCCCAGAGGATTAAATGAGCACAGGCAATTCCTGGCAGAAATTTGCTTAAGCTCTTCTAAAATCCTTCAGTGAAGGAGTTTCCAGGACTCCTAACTTAGCAAAATATTTCAGTGCCCTCAAAAATACTGAATATATAAGCTTAAATTTTCTTCACTGTAAAGTTGGTTTCTTGCTGTTTTCAGCCTACAAACAAGAACCAAAAATTTTACTGCCTTCTTTATAATAGTTTCCTTCTGTGAAGAGGTTAAGTCCTCCTTCCCATCACCGTACTTGTTCTCGTGGGTTTTTTTTTCCCGAAGAGAAAGACTGAATACAGTAAATTCCTTCCCAGCTTCCTCATAGGTCATGCTTTCTAACTCTTTGAGCATAGTTACTGATCTATTTTGGACCCTTTCCAATTTGCCCACATCTTTCTGAACTCGACAGGGTACTCACAGCACCAAGTAAACATGAAAAATTACCTCTCATGTTCTGCAGATTGAGCTGTCCTATTAATATGGCCCAGGATCATGTTTCCATATTTTCCTAAGGAAAAAACCCAACAGACAACATAAAACCCCTACCACCTACCTCCTGCCCCAGGCTTCCCTTATTTAGTTTAGAACCACGCTAAGCACCCCCCTAGAACCTCTGTAGCTGAACTGGTGTCCACAAGACACTTTTGATTTACGAATTCCGTTTTCCAAGTGAAACAGTTTATGTTGCTCTAACGGATTATAAAAATCCACTTTTTGCCTCGCCAGATCATTTTGAACGTGGCTCTTTTATAACGCCAACAATCACACCTTGTGAGCTCTCATTAGTCAATTATATGTGTATACTCTTGCTTCAGTGAGGGATTAATGAAAAGAAGAAAAAAAAAGGCATCCTTTACATAAGTATATAACACTGCTTGGATGTAGAAAGTTACTTTTTTAAAAAAAAACCCAAACACTTTCCAAAGGCTCTAACCCTGCAAACTCAGACAATAATGATGAATGCCTTCAAAGGCTTGTAAGGAAATTCCTTGCCTGGTGTCTCTGAGTACAACATTAGTAGTCTTCTAATCAAAGATAGAATCTTCTGGCAATAAAGTGTGGTATGCTTTGTGTAAGGAAATACAGAAACTCACAGGAGATCTGTCATTAATGATAACAGGCAATTTTCAATCCCATGGGGATACTTTCCTGCCTAGAGAAATTTGGTGAAAATCCTCATGTTCTCACATCAAATAACACGTGAGAAGACAGAGAAGCCCAAGAAATGCTCCATCAGAATGGTCTTAGTGAGGACAAAAAGAAGGATAAAATGTCCCTATTTCAGCTAGATCAAACTTGTGATTCTTACAGTTAATCTGAAGAGATTGTAAAAATAGATTAAGAAATGCAAAAATGGTACTGAAGAACTTGCAATACTTTTAATGTGCAATACGAATGTGCTTACCTCCATCAGAAATTATGTGTTTTAATAAAGCTGCTTGAATATTTCACATCAAATTACTCCTCTTTGCAAAACTGAGTTTTAAAGTGAATAGCTTTGGGGAGCAAAGAGTTTTAATGAGGGAAAGTCCCAAGTTTTCTGGGGTTTTTTGATTGATTGGGTTTTGGTGGTTTGTGGTTTTTTTAACATCCTCAGCCTAACAGATCAGATCTTAGTATTCATATTTCACTTCTGTCAAAAAATATTAAGACATGGAAAATTACAAAAAAGCCACCCATTACTGTAGTTAATATTTTTTTCTGTTTGTAGTACTCCTTTCCCTGAATCTTAGTTTTGATCTTATTTCCTATTCTTTTTCTCTTGTCATTGTTTCTCTGCTCCCTTTTGCAACATATCAAGACAACAACATATGCAGCGTAGCAAGCAGTACTCTGGCCTGCAAGTTAAAATTACTTACAAAATCATCTTTGTTTATTGAATTGTGCCTGTATTAGGTCTATGAAGTAAAAAAAAAAAGAACACATCATGATCCCTATACATGTAATTTATTGTCATTTACTTTGGGTATATCCTACAATGGCCATTTCTGATAGGGAATGACTAGGAAGTGGGATTTTATGGAAAGGGCATCATAATTTTTGTAGGGGCAGACATTTTCACTTTCCTGACAAATGGATTTGCTGCCCTCTACTGCTTGAGACAAGCACAGAGCAGTCAGGGAACAGATGCGCTTCAGATGTAACACCACCTGAATTGGAAACCTGTAATCAGAAAATAGCAGTCTCACCTGGCAGGGAGATTGAAACTTTGTACTGGTAGCAAAGCTTTCCACTAAAATAACACTCAATTACAGTGAAGGTCTTTGTTATTATCTCGTTAAAGTAAAGCTACACTATATTGCATTGTACAAAGGGCACAGCATGTTGTGTGCACCTAAGTGACAGGAGCAAAAAAAAAAAAAAAAATCAGTAATTATCAAAACAGATCAAATTCCACCACCCTGCTTTTAATACATAATCTGGCTTGTTCAAAGAGAGATTTGGGCCTTCTGGTGGTGATCAATACCCATATGAATCCAGAACTTTAGAAAGCTAGAGGTAGCAGTTAAATTCATCAAAGTATGATTTTAATAGTGTCAGTTATGTTTTTATATGCATGCTTTATGATAATTGCATAAAAAGTTTATCATATTTTTTCTGTATCACAAGAAAGAAAGGATAGTGGGGTAAAAGGCAGAAAAACCATCCCACATTTTACTGGTATTCTTTATATATGATGTTTAAATATTCAGTTCTAATGACAAACACTTACAGTCAGATACAACCAGACAATACTTAAAAGTACTCAACAGAAAAATAACTATTTAGCATTTCCTCTCAATCTTATTTCTTTTGCCCAGTTTGTTTACTTCTTTCTTGAACACTCAGAACAAGTATCACAGCAAATATGTTTCAAAACAGCTTAACAAAAGGGCTCCAGGAGTAGTAAGATATTTACAAATATTTTGGAAATTGGTGGCTTTTCAAATAAATCTTTATCCTTAACTGAATTCAGCCTTGTAAAAACACACGCACAGTGCAGCTGGTTTTTGTAACATTGTGCATTTTGTGCTGCTGAGTTAACCTTCAGCTAATAAGAGGCAGCCTGAGGAAATCATTGTACAGTCATGACTTACAGACTGGTGGTGTTTGCTTACAGCACAGTGGTGTTGCTTAATCCTGTTTGTTTCCTACAGCAGCATTTCAGTAAGAAGATGCTGCTTCTTTTGTTAAAGAAGAGCTTGGGCTCACCATATCATTTAGAGACTTTTTAACAGGCAGAATATGTTATTAGCTGACATCACTGGAGACTACTGAGCCCAGAAAGCAGAAATGTGCTTATCTAGAGGGGCATGAGAGAGAGACATTGGAACAAAGCTAAAGAAAAAATTGCGGATTCAGTTTATACTGGCATTCATCAAAATTCTGAAGCTAATATAGAACAAGAGTTTACAAATTAAATATAAACCAGTTTAAATGATCAAATATGTATCCTTGTACTAACCATTTCAGATGATCAGTCGATGATGATTACAATTTCAGGTGTGATGTTGTGTCTTCCTGGTTTTCAGGTCTTTCAACTTTTTTCTTTGACATACCCAGCCAATGCAGTGGGAAAAGCTCAAGTGATGCAGGGTTATATACCTTGCTGTAATCAAACAAAAAAGACATCTTGCCTCAGTTAGTACTTCTCTTTCTCATGTCCAAAAGTGAACCTTGGAGCTTATAGTCCTTTATTACCACCTTGGAATAGGCATTTGTATATTAACGTATTTGTACTTACATTTTACAATGGAAACACAACGTAATAGATTTATGTCATTATTGAAAAGGTAGTGTTGATCAAATGGAAGCTTTTAGTTATTTAGCCATTATCAGTTCTGATCTCCCTATGGGCAGTAGATAACAAAGAAAAAACAAATTCAAGTGCAGAACAGTATCTTACAAGTGGAGCATGAAAATTTCAGTGGAAATTACACTGAAGAAGTTAATTGAGAATACATTTAGTAAGACAAATGACTTAAGAGATGTATAACATTTTAAGAAATGGTTTATCAATATCAGAAAATTGCTGCATTTATTAATAAAAGCGAGAAGGAAAAAGTTCATTGCCATCTGAATGCACAGCAAGCAAAAGTCAGAATTAACTACTAAACCCTCAACCGGTTGCTCGTTCAGGAAACAGTGTGGGGATTTATTTAATCCCAGAAGGAAACTGTCCAGGAACTGTGGAAAGACAGCCAGGGATTCCTGCCTGGAGACAGCTGTCAAGGGGATCGAGTGAGGAACGCGCCCTTGCGGCAGAGAGAGGAGACATTTGGGAAGGAAGAGGGGACTGCCATGGGGGCATTTCTTGGGGGTTTCCTCAGGGGAAGGGCAAAGGTACCTCAGAGGGAAGAGGGGATAGACACTTACCACTCCTGCCACGAGTGAGGGGCTGCTTTGTGTGGAGCCGCTCCAGGAGCGAACATGACAATACGAAAGGCCTTCAGCAGAACGGTATTGCAGAGCTATGGCCGCGTTCCTTAGGTTTTTCAGGAATAACGCCTGGCAATTCCTGCAAGTCTCTGACGGCGGGGGTGGCCCTCAGCGCTGGCCGCCAGGGGGCAGTGCGAGACCGCGAAAAAGCGCGGGAAGCGGGGCCCGCTCCCCCCCCGCTCCCCATCCCTCAGTTCATTCCCTCAGGTGCAGCCCCTAAACTCCAGCACATCAAATGCTCCCGGTTCCAGCTGGGCCAGCCAATTAATCCGCCCCTCACAATACTGTTAGTAATTAAAGCTGATTTCACCAATAACTCTACAAAGGTACCCGTGTGCCCCAGCATATTTGAGCTGCTTCTTCTACTGTTAATAATAAGCCAGGATCAGTATGTCCTGTGTTTCTAAATGCACATCTAAAAGCTAGTAATTTTATTTCTTTTGAATAACAAATGTCAAAGTAGAGAGTGTTATTTCTCCCGCTACTCCTGGCTCAGTGCACTGAGTGGGCGAAGGAATTTCCCTTGTTCAAGCTGTTCAGCCATTGCTGCCTGTGCCTCAGCTTTGCCACCAGATAGTCTGCCCTGTCTCACCCCTGCACGACACAAGACCGCTGTCCTTCCTCGTGTTACTGGAATGCACACACTGCTTCCAGCTGCTGTGGTTTTTTCACCCCTCATTCGGTGTAGCTGTTACCAGTTTTACTCACCTGAAGCCAAAGAGGTTGTGTCACAGCTAGCCAGACAATACAAAAACAGAAGTAGAAATCCCAGGCGAGTTAAGAGCGGCACCATTTCAGCCCCATCCCCAACTCAGAATTCATCACAGGAGCTGTGTCAAAGTACAGCAGAAGTGGACCCAGTGTCCTTAATTTAGTTCTGTTACCTCATTTAGTCCTTACTCAAGCGAAACCATTTTGGCCCCAGCTGCTCTGCTAACATTGGCAACAACTGCTAAAACCAGTGTCACCTGGGCAGCCTTCGAAAGTCCAACCAGACCAGAAGCCCAACAGGTCCTCTCCAAACTGCAGGAGAAATGACATTGAAAAAGTTAATTGAGGACACAGGTTCATCCAATTCTGTACAGACTTTTTCCTATCTATTAATACAAACCCAGAGATTAAGGGTAATGGAGTTCGGTGTTTCCTGGATGATTCTATGTGACCTAAAAACAGACTGCAGAAGAAGGCTCCCCAGCAAAGCCAGAACTTCAGATACTCCTTCATTCTCCTGCCATTAACTGTGGCTACTATTCACCTGAACAGTCTGATGGCTTTTCTGCAGCACCCATTCACTCTAGGTGCACTTTGTACACAGGGAAACTAATAAATCTGTACCTTTAAAGGCTGAATCTGTAACATCAAGCTTTACTTAGTTTTCCTGTGAAGGAAATGATGGTTATTTGTGGTGTTTTCCTAGTGTTGTCACATGTTAACATAGCAAGTTGTCTTTTGGCACCAAACTCTGCTTGGAACTATCTCTTCCCTCTTGCATCATCACTTCTGATCAAGAGCCCTGTCTGACATTTTTAATGGCTAAAGCACTTGTTTCAAGAAGTTGAGAGAAATTAGAATATTGAAAAACAAATATCGAGTCTTCAGTTTTCATCTCAGTTCTTTCTCACCCATAAAAGACAACCAAGTGAGAGTATCTTTGTGTTTTCCACTTTTATACAGAATTTTTCTTCCCAGCTGAGTAATAAATATTCTCACCTATTATAAAAATGTAATGGTCTCCCCAGCACAGCCTTATATAGTTCTTTGAGTAGAATCTCTCTCTAAAAATAGAAATCTCTTTGACATTGAAGCTCTAGGCAGCAAGGAAACTGTTGCATTTCAAGCTGAAGCTTTTGGAAAGCGCGCTCTGTATTTCCTTTATGAGTGTCCCGCAAATGTCCAAAATGCATGACCTGTCCTGTCGTGAACTTGGAGCAAACAAGATTTTGTTTGCAGCCGGTGCTGTTGCAGCAATACCTTCTTAGAAACAAGCAATAAAAAAAGATGCAGCACTGGCAAAAGGTGCTGGATTTACAGCTCTGCAAAAATAACACTCTTTCTTCCCCTCCTCCCCGACATGACTGCCAGCTTTTCCCAGACTGCCTGACTGGGCAAGATATCCTCAGTTAAGCCCAACACTTGCACTGAGGACAACAGGACAGACAAAAACAAACAAACAGGAATCTCACACATCAGGGCAGCAGTTTTTCCAGTTCCCAGGCAGACATTCCTCTTGGGAATACACAGAAAGCAAAGGGCAGGGGGAACACAAATCCTCTACATCCAGCTTTTGAAGATGTTGACAACTTGCTCTTACTAAAGTCAGGGACAAAACGAGCCAACTCTGCCAGCATACTGGAATTGGAGACTGTAAGAATAGGAGGTCTAATTCCTGGGAGCACTAAGTCTGGGAGCATTAAACAGAGCTCAGCACCTCTGTATCAGACTGGCCTCGGACACAAATGTGCAGGGGCAACAACCACAGTTGGACTATTCATTGGGAGCCAGAAGTCTGGCTTAGCTTCCACAGTTACCCTCGGAGTAAAACAGCATTTCCTCAGTGACTGACTCCTATCCATTTGCCATGCCAAAATAGTTCTTCTTCCAGCACTGTAATATTCCCCTGGCAGCATATTTAACATGAATTTGAAAGTGCTGATATTTTCAAATTATGAAATGTGAGTACTGATCTTGAAATCTGAATGAGGAGATGGGGATATGACTCTAGTCTACCCCAGGAGAGATTCGTTCTTCATTCAGCCTTCAGTGCCAGGGCAAGTCTCATACTCTACTTGTAAGATACTTTGGTTTTAGCCTGATTGGTCCCACACTGGAATTCTGGCACAAACATTACACAGGATTTTATTTAAGAGCTGAAAGGCAGACCATGAATACTAATCTTTGTCAATTTTATGAAAGCTGCACAAGTTTTCACATGTGTTCAAGGGTTGCCTTCACAAGAAAGGATTGAGGGAGTGACAAAGTGATCTTTTCAGTAGAGATACTTATTCCTATTTAAAATTATCTTTGATTAAAGCCACTTCAGATTAAGCCACTAAAAAAGAAAGATGAATTCTTGGGACAGTTTGCATCAATCCATCTATGGCCATTTTAGAACTTGATAAAATGGATAAAATTACAATTAGGCAAATTATGGATATATTCTTTAAAAACTAAGTCTCAGGTAAAGAAATCTTCAGGGCAGATTATGGGCTTTAATTTTTTGCTTAAAGGCACATGTTAAAAAACTTGCCCATTGTTGTTGCCCAGGCGGGTGAGAAAGCCCACAGAGGGAACGCTTTTGTCTCTTAATTCCCCAGAGGTTTTGGAAACATCTCTCAGGAGCCTCCAGCTGCCGTTTTTCCCATCATTACAGCTTCCAGCACAAGCACAGAAACCTTGTCTCCCCTTCTGGGAAGAGAAGTAGATCACTGACCTCCCCTGGCAGGCTTGGATATCCTTGGTGTACATCCACCCTCTGAGCCGTCATTGTTCCTCTCCTGGCCAGCTTTATTTGAGTCACCAGGGAGAGGTGAGGCTGATGAACATCCAGATTTCCTGATGAGTCACAAAACAGGAGCTGTCCAGGACAGCAGCCAGGCAACACTCGAAGGCCTTTATGTGAACCTATGTGTTGGCGCTCACAAAGCATTCACCAGCTTTGGCAGAGCTTTTGCTACTAAACACCAAGGTGGGTTGGCCTGAGACTGCCTCAGTTTTAAAGGTTGTCTCAAAACACTACACCCTAAGCATGAGAGATGCTAAGGAAATTAAAAGACTGGTAATTGATTCTGCATGCTTTCTTTGACTGTTTGTTTAAATTGTGAGTCTTGGGAGACTTGTCTGAAACTCTATTTTGTGGCTACAGCTACTAGTCAATATAAATTTGTCCACTACCCCTCTAAGATATGAAGAATCAAGCAATTGGAGAAATGTCAAGGAAGAGTGAAAATTCAGTGAAGCAGAGGGTTTTGTCAGTAAGAACTTTCCTGGGAAGTACGGAAGCTTGAATTGAGCTGACTTATCTTGAGAAGTGAAAGGAATAGATACAGTTCAAGAAAGAGCAACGTGGTGGAGTTTCATGTGAAACCCTGGTAAATAAATCTAGCAGCTTTCATAGAGGACCATTTTCTTTAGACTAATCCTAAGTTTTATGTAGTTGAACAGTCCAGCTAAAGATGACCACAAGCACTGGGAGCTGGAACACAGGCACTGTACAGAACTCTCAGCTGAGTTTGGGCCCCTGTTTGATTCATACTTCTCCAATGACTTAGAACGCTGTGCTTACCTTTGGAGATTACTAGGCATCAGGAACTTTGCTTGTGCATAACACAGTAACTGTTTAATGTGCATTATCTACATGCTGCCTTTACCAGATGCTCATGTTATTTGGTTTCTTTGAACAAGGTCTCTCTTTTGTGCTAATACAGCCACCAAAGCCCCCCTACTCCATAATGTGAGATCTGGCCCAGTCGTGCTGAGCTTTGTACACACAGAAAGCTCCCACAATAAACACAGTGCCACTGCTTTCTCCACTGGGAGTGAGGCAAAGCTTCCAGTTACCTCTGCATGATCCTGCTGGTGTTGACTGAATTGCTGCCTCAGCAGTGAGGCAAGTAGCAAGAAATATATCACTGGGCACACATTTCAGGATAACCTTGACATCATTGACAGTGATAGCTACAGCCCTCACTGAAACAGAAACCTGTAAGACGGCATTTGTTCCTTCTTGCTGCCTTTGCTATTCCTTTCGGGAGGATGATCATATGCCATGCTCATGTATTTGCAAGCTCATGACATAATGTTAAGGGATTGTAATAAACAATACCATTTCGGGGAATGGACTGGGGAGACTGAACATTTTAACTGTCACTGGAGTAGTTTTGCTTTAAGGATTAAATGTGTTACCTCAAATCCAGATTTGTAATGAGAACCCTCCTGTCTTTCCTTCTCTGCCTGCTCCCCGTCCCCCCCTGCATCAAGAGAATTTGGGCAGGTGACCAATGGAGTGAAAATGAGACAGGGGAGCCACACAGAACAGAGTAATTGATACAGGATATGAAGCTAGGAATGAGTGGATTTGACAAAGTGCACGCTAGTAAACCGAGTGGCTCATTTGCCTGCCAGCAGGATGGATTTATAGCCTGTGTGTCACTAAGAAGCCAGTCATCCCCCTACTCCTACCACCCCAAAAAACCCTCACACTCCTTGTGTCCCCCCACCCCCAAATGTTGCTTAATCTGAAAGGCAGGTCACAAGTCAAAGCATTGAATTACACAAACATGCTTTGGACTAAACTGGGGAAAGTACAAAGACCTCCAGCAAACTAATGTTAGGGTTTTTTTTCTTTTTTTAAGAAACGGAAGGGTTTCGTTACTTCTCATGTACCTTTGCTGTTTTCTCCCAGCAGCCACAAGTCTAGGCTAGAAATGTTCTCTTTGTAACAGTGTACATTTATTATATACCATCATTCTCTTAGCACCACCAGCAGGTAAATACTTTCAGGTGGCAGGTTTTGCTTTTTACCTTTCATTTACCTGTGCTTTGACTGCAATTTTGGTATAAGAAACTTGCCCCTTTTTCTGCTGGAAACACCCAGTGCATGGTCTTGGGACTGCACGAATACTGCAAGCATATTGCAGCTCCTCTCCTCTATCAGCGACAGAGCTCAGCCCCAGATTAGCCAGAGGACATACTTATCACAAGAACTGTCTATTGTAGCACTTCACATGTTGCCTCCAACTGTTCAGAGGCAGATAATAAAGACATTTTAGATCTCTATTTATTCTCCCTGAACCTTATCATTACAGAAATTCTGATCTCCAGGACATACTGCAATTAAAGACTTTCGATTCTACCTTTATACTGAAGCACTCAGTAAACGTGCATTATTTTCTCAATCCCAAAGAAGCATTGACAATTCAATTATATCTCTGCATGGGGAGCAGGGGGAAGGAAGAAATGAAAATGTAGCTAGAGTGTTCATGGAGAGATCAAAGTTGGTTAAGACTTAAAAATAAGGCAGGAAGCATACAGCCAGTCACTGCTCAAGCAGTGCAAGAAGAAAAGGGGAATGGAAATAGAGCAGACAATGCACAGCTACCCAACTGAAAAGCAATGCCATTATTCCTCTCCTTGTCACATGCTCCCCCGTGGCAAAAATTCACTGTAAAAAGGTAAATCAGCACCACGTTTTAGTTTTGACACATCAACTACGAGTATGCAATAGCAGACCCCAAGAAAAGGTAATCCAGAGCCAGGCTATGCACTGGATCCATTGTACAAAATGAATAGCAGACTTTAAGTGCTGTGCACCCAAGCTCACTGTTGGGAAATCTGCTGCGTCGCCAGCATACCAGATCAATATTTCAGAGGTCATTATCTCATCCCTTCTTCAGCTGCTAACTTTGGATTTCTGCCAGAAAAAGGTAACCGCCAGTAAGATGATACACCAGTACATTAGGCAAGGCTTTTGGGAATTTGAGCAGGCTTTTCTTTTCACAGGGATCAGTCTGCTCTCTGGGTCCACATGGCACAAGTGCTCTGTCAGTATATAAATGGCCAAACAGGTTCTGTAACCCTCCCACGACAGAATGTGCAAGTTCTACCAACTGCATTTTTCAAATAGACACTGAAGAGAACTGAACCTTTATATAAGTACTTCTGACACTGTGGGAAGGAGGAGACAGCAGTCAACAAACTGATCCAGAATCAAGAAGTGTGATGTCATTTGTACAGTGCAGCAGAAGAACTGGAGACAGAGTTAATCAAAAAGTAAACCAATAACTACCTGGTACCATCTCCCCTCTGCAAGAATGTCCCATGAACTTTTACATGAGCAAACCACGATTAAAGGTCTGCTTTAGCTGTGAGTTGCTGAGTAAAGCCAGAACTTTTGCAATAGGATCAATGGATTTTAAAGTTAGAAAGTACCTTTGTTTTATGTGGCTTGGCATCCTAGATCTCCTATTTTGCCATAAGCTATTATAATATTAC
Organism: Callaeas wilsoni; assembly: GCA_013398955.1. NCBI lineage: Eukaryota > Metazoa > Chordata > Aves > Passeriformes > Callaeidae > Callaeas > Callaeas wilsoni. The sequence continues at coordinate 58,116 of VWPU01007423.1, forward strand.
AGCACTTTTCAATTTTTCCAATGATGATCTTAGTGATAATCAATACCCCCGTGCATTCAAAGAGTGATATCCTACCTCCCCTCCTGGAAAGAATTTTCAACATTTAGTAGCAAAACTATGTCTGGACACATTAAATATTTTCTCCTTTGATGTCTCTAATGTAATTTTGTTTCATAACCCATTTAGAAATATAATTACCTTTACAGACAGACATGAAAGTGGAAAAGATTGTGCTGAACCGCCCAATTCCCAATATCCTTATCCTGGTACTGGGAAGAATTTGGTGAGAGGAAATATTCTGTGCTTACCATACAAGCCAAAGATATTTCATTTTTCAAAGCTTCCTCTCAGGAAAACCATTTGGGAGACGACTTAGAAGCATCTTTGTTTAAGCCAGTTAATTAACAGGCATTTGCATTGTCTCACTAGTCTTACTGTGCAAATTTTGCATACAATCCCCAAAGGAGGGGACACAGAGACTTCAAGTTAAAATATAGGAGACTATTTGATACTCATACTATCTCTTTTCATATTATCTGTATTTATAGTAGCTAAAGTCACAACATTTGAGCTTTAGCTCTGGGGCAAGGCTCCTCATTGCGTTCCCATACATTCAGAGCAGCTAGGGAGGGGCTGGATCTCACAATCCCAGTGAATTTGCCCTGTCTGAAATTGTGGCTTTTATCCTGACTGATTCTGAAAGAAAGTAGCTTATCTGGTAGAGAAATTCAGTCCAGAGAGTATGAGGACTGGAATCAGCCTGACGCAAAGTCACCTCCAGGCACCACAGATGCAAATAGCTCGAGCCACATCATGCAGCAGACTCATGCTCAGGCATAGGCATGGCTAATGAAAGCAGACTCAGATTTGGTATGCCAGCTCTAAAGAGGCCCGTTATAAGAGTAAAACACATGTGGCCATCATGGTGTCTGTATACAGAATACATACACCCAGGTAAGTCATCCCACCCCAGCTCCAGTCAACAACACTCTTATCTCAATAGCATCTCACCCATCTTGCTCAAAATGCAATCCCTAAGCTTGAGCCCTGTCCTGCCAAAAATGTCTTCAGTTTAGACCAGAACCTGGTATTTCCAGGTTCCATTTCCAATGAATTGATGTGGATGCAAAGCCCAGACAAGAGTTCTAGGCAAGAATATTTCCTAATTATACGGCTTTTAAAACCTCTCAAGGAACTTCTCAACTCTGATACCATTACTCGGTGAAATCTGTGAGTGGCTCAAATTCCCTTCCTGAAGATGTGATGACTCTTTCCTGTCTGCTCATTGCTATCTGTCTACTGACAACTACTTTCTCTTTATATACATACTAAAAGAGAAAATGAAGGACACAGAGGTCTTCAAGCTTTCCTCATGGTATGGGCATTTTTCTCCTTGAGATTCATTATTTATACAGCCAACACTATAATTTGTGATGGCAATGCTTGAGGACAGGGAAGAAAGTGTTAAAGTGGAAACATATTTGGATGTTCTCATTGTAAACCTGACTTAAAACCTCCCCAGAAACCATGAAGAAAACAAGGGGATGTGAGTTTGTCCCTTCATCACCCCCTCTGATTTAGCAATAGCAGTGTTTACCAGCCTGGAGTCTGTAAGCTATTTAAAGGATCTACGGAGATCCCTAAAAAACCCAAGCACATTAGGAGGTAGGCATAACCTACTGTACAGTTCTTCATATCTAAACCCCAAAAAGCTCACTAACTGAAGGCTACTTTTCTGTCTAAAGGACTCCTGCATGCATAACCATTGCAAAACAAGGCCTGAGAGCCTTATTTAGAAACTGTGGCTGAATTAATTTGATTTGTAACTTCATTTTTAATTCCCTAACTTCATGCAAGTCAAACTACTAATACACTAACAATTGTACATCTTAGTGCTTCTGCTTCCTGCTTATAGCAAAGCACTGAACATTGTTCATGTTATTAGGGTGACAGATAACTTTTAAATATATTTAAATACATTTACCAGCCACTGCCCTTGCTGTAGGGTATATAATAGAAAAGATGAAGTGCCTTTTTTGTGGGTTGTGGGATTTTTTTAAAATACTGCCTACAGGAAACACTGGTCTTTGATCCCTGATCCTGAACTTCATGACTAACACTTAGCTAATCAATTAATGAGAAAAAATAACTACTGGAAAGTATGAGCTAATGTCTGATAAAATTAAATTAAGTAGTGAATACATTCATTTATTTATGTTTGCCCTAAACGTATTTAAGAAAAACCTGTTAGCCAGATAAATTTATTGCAGCAATTAACAGGCAGGCCTTTAATTGTTGAAATATTAATTTATACTTAGTTAAGTGACAAAGCTGAGTTCCATTCCACTTTGTGTACTTTCATATGTAGTACTATCTATCACTTTGTCAGCAAGCAGAACACAACTTCTTTTAATTAATTAGATTTTGGACCACTCCATCACTTCTCTTGTCTTTTCAATCACTTTGAATCACCACCACTATTATGGCCAGGACTAGGCCAAATTCAAGTCAGTTGACTTCATTGCTCTTTCTCACACATTTAACCTGGATTTTTAACTTAATTATACTTTCTGTCAAAGTAAGGTATGTGACCGTATCAAAAGAAAACAAGATTTAGAAATATCAGAACTGTATTCAGGGTGTCAAATGTTGGAAGTGTAAGTTGCTTCTTCTAAGGAAATATTTCTTCTAAGGAAAATATTACTTATGAAAGGAGGGCATCAAACACTTACTGCTTTAATATTGGTACAAAAATCAGAGGAACCAGCCCTGCTTTTCTGCATACTGACACCTGTTTTCTCTGCTTCTTTACCATTTCATATCTTGGGCAATACAACAGAACAATTAAAAAAACCTCAACACAAGACACATTTAAACAATATCTCCCTATTAGTTAATGGTGAGACTCGAGCGACTATACAGAATAAGGGTTCTAATCCCAAGATTTTGGTTAATGATTGTTTTTAAAAGGGTATTTAATAGAAATTTCTTAAACACATTTCTGCATTACTGATAACAACAAGACATCAAAGGGCACAGTTTGCTACTGTAGTAAAAATTACTGCTTTAAAAGCTGGCTAGTTGTTGGGTCTGAGAAGGTAACATTAATCTGGGGAATCATTCTTCAGTAAGGCCATAACAGTAGTCAAAGGACATGTCCTTTGTTATTGATGTTTAATCACCAGTTTAAAAGAAAACACAAAGTCACTGCTGGTAAAGTTTGCAGTTGACATAACTAAAGTAGTAAACAATAATGAGGATGGACAACTAATCTACAGAAGTCCCTTGCCTGGTAAGCCTTGCTATTTTGGGCAACGTATTTCATCACAGCAGAACACAAGGCCAGCCACCAAAAACCCAAACCCAACACTGAGGACACACATGTAAATAAGGTGCACGGGAACCAGCTTTGAGCCTTGAGGGCCAACAGCAGCTCAGATGAGGCTTCAGGAATCAGACAGGATATTCAACTGAATAGGCTCTTCCAGAGGCAACCCCTCAATGCAAGAAACCACTCTGTCTGTATGAGCAAGGGGCCTGAAATGGCAGGGAAGAATATTTGCACTACATCCAGTGGCAATATTTCCTGTTCTGCTCTTTAAAAGCTGCGGGCAAACTGAAAAAGGATCAGTAAATAGTTCTGAAAATAACTCATGGTTTGGAAAGCTTACTTTAAATTCAGAATTTTTCTGTGCAAATATATGTATATTCTACAGCTACATAAGTCTTATTTTATTAGATAAAATTTTAGGCTCAATGGAGTGTGCTTATGCTCATATTGCTCATTTTCTCAGACTGGTTGCTCAGTCAGGCTCTACCTGATGCACAGCACTTAGACACATGTCCCAGATAAAGGTTTGTACTCCCAGCTCCAGAATAAACTAAACTCCAGGATAAGATTAAGATACACATCATCCTTCCCAAAAATCACTGGTAAAAGCAAGGTGATGAAACATCCTAATAATTCTTTGTTGTGCCATTATAGAACCTAGACTGCAGAGTGTCCTTAAGTCCATTTGCCTCACTTTAAACTACAACTCATTGGCCTTGTTACCAGGTTCAACATACCTCAACTCTGATCTGTTTATTATAGGGCTCAGACATGCACCCAAAATCATCCGCTGGTCAGCTGAGCCCCAGTTGTTGTCTGTGCATCCACTTGCAGCCACAAGAAGTAACAGGTGCATCACTCCAGCTTTTTAGCTTCATCGGGACAACATTTTTTGAAGCGAATTTCTCTGTTATTCCTGATTTACCACATGTTATTTCATAGCATGGAACAGTTCTGGGCTGTAACTAGAGTGCTTTCAGATCAAGTCAAAGGAGATCTAATTACTTGGGAAGGAGTCTCGGTTGGCAGAAGGAGACTTGCTCTAGTTTAAATTAAAAGCACTACAGCATACACAGAATGAGGGCTGGGCACTCCCATTTTCTTTTGTTAAAAAATACCATTTTTCCCCACACTCACGTGAGCACAGCCACTGTGTATCCATCCATCTATTCCTTTTCTCCTGGTTAAGAAACTGACTGGAACTGCCACATGCTGTGGGCATCCATGGCTACTCCCCACAGGCACCACCAAAGTTTCTATCCCACACATCCCCCACGTACGTGTGTCTTTGGGAGGTGATCTCTCAGCAGGCCAGCACAGCACCCAGACCTTGCTCACTCACAGTTTCCACCTGAAGTCTTCACAGACTCTCCTGAGCAGACTCTGGACAGCCCCCAGTCCCTGCTGCCTCTAAACTGGTGCCAGGGGTTCCTGGATCCCCTGAGGTGCTCAGATAACAGTGAACACCCAGGCTCAGTTCTTCACATAGCAAGATTCTCCTAAGTTTAATATTTCTGTGGACATGAGGAACTGCTCAGCACTTGACATTTTAATCAGCGAAGGGCACTTCTGATAGTGGGAAATTCTGGATACAGGAGAAATCTGGGAATAATAAGAAACTACACACTTCAGGTACATTGAATAATAAAGAGTCCTGACTGAGGGGGAGCAGGAAAGCAACAGGGGCAGCACCAGCTGAAAATGGGGTGAAGCTCTTCAAGGTGCCCAGTAGCAGCTGGTACCTTGACAGGTTCAGCACTAACAGCACCAGCTCAGTTTTGCTATGTTATACTGGTATTGCAGGCATTGGAAAACTAAGAAAATCTTTACAAACATATTTTTCTTGTAGTGAGATCCCATTCACAAAATTTATGGGAAAACCCACGTTTTCTTCCTAAGGAAAACTCCAAGGGCAGAGGAGAAACAAGTACCTGAGAAAGCCAGGGCTGCAGTATGAAGCAAGAGCAATCACTGGTTTTGCAAGAATCTCTCCTGCTTTACAACCAAATATGCCTTGCTTTGAGTTCCCGAGAACTGGATAAAGGTTTCTTACTGTCCCCTGTGATACCAAGTTTCGTTTCTGGTAACAAAAGCAGCTTTTGTTTCCCAGTGGGCTCCTCAAAGACACTCTGCCAAAACTTCCTTTGAGAGAAAACTGTCCACTGAACACATATTTTACCAGGGAGATCTTTCTTTCCACAAATCTTCTTGGAATTTTGTTGTTGTTGTTCTGGGTGGGTCCTTTTTTATAATTATTTATTTATTTATATTATTTTTCCCAGAAATCTGAAAATTTCAGTTTACACGAGTAAATTATTTATTCATTTTTGTGGGTTTCCAGTGAAAACAAATAAACAAAGCCAGAAACAATTACAGCTTGCCTGGAAAAGCAGTCTACATGTTGTTGAGTAAGTGGATGTTATGCTGAGGCTGAAATAACACAAATGATGGTGGGATGTTCTACCCTAGAAGCAACGTGCTATAATTTACCACACAATCTGCCCTTGCCCATTTTCTTCTGGGTGCTCTCTCTTCTCTTTTAATACCCCAACATAAACACACGCACCTAAAAAAAAAAAATTAATACTGAGGTGATTTTGTAAAGACATTATTCAAATTTGGGAGGGTGTTTTTGCATGAAGTTTCAAATATCTCAGAATTGTGATCTCTCAACAATTCACAAGGCAGAAAAATGGACTGAAAGAACATTTTAAGAACTTTGAAAGGAAAATCAATCCTCTTGTCTGTTTTTTTTCTTTTTAATGCTACCAAGGAGTCTCTCAAACACTAAGTAAAGAAACATGTTTTCTTCTCACAATCTAGGTATCACATTATGCTGTTTCAGAGTTCACAGGTTTCTATAATGACTGTTTATAGATTTTCTAAAAAAGGGTCACTCAAAATTCTTCATAGCATCTACATTAAATATTTACACTCAGGCCTAGGATGTCTTGTGAAATTTTAATAGAACACCCTTCTATTTAAAAAAAGACAGTAACTAAACCTCAACCCAAATCCTAGCTCATATATGAAGTAAAACCTTCTAAACACTGTCTAAAGTGTCATTTCTTCCCAAGGCACAAGGATGTTTATGCTCTTGTCTAAGGGGAGATAAACAGAGCAGCATACCACTCCATATTTGTAAATGTTAACTCTGCAAGGTAGAAACTGGCTCCTGTATGCACCAGGCTTCTGTTCCTTCACTGCTCCAAGAGCCATAATATGCCATATGGGAATGTGTAAATTGAAACAGCAGAGATAGATACGGTGGCCCTGCCACAGAAAAATGTGCAGTCTTACTGTTGTGCCCCACATCATCCTGACTCCAAGGAACTTCCTTTCTGAAATGCGTCTTAGGTACCGGCCCAGTGGCTTAATAGAAAATCTGGGACATTTCCATGAGTCTGCAGGGCAGTTCCACCCTCAAATCTGCAGTATATCAGAAGGAGCTTCCCTAAAATCAGTAGGGACTGACTCTGCTACTGTGAGTGTGGTAGAAATGCTACTTCTCTAAAAATTTTCAAGAAAACACTATGGGAATTAACAAGGATAACACATTGAATCACCAGCTGGATATGGTATAAGGCTAAAGTACTCACACCAACAGGTAGAAGACTGAGATCAAAGAACCCAAGACCAGCCCTTTTATGTGTATGTGTCATTCTAAAATAGACTCCTGCGAGAATCCTGGTTAATATAACACACTCTTTGCCAAATATGTACTTTAAAAATAGCAGGCAGCTGTAGGCATACCTTGAGTGGTGTTAGAGCTGTCTAGGTTTTATTATACAAAGACTGTGATAAGTTATAACACATTGCCAGTGGAAAAAGGAGTGAAACTGCAAAAACTGAGCTGCAGAGGATTCTTGAATGAGAACTCAACAGGGAAGGTTACACCAGAACAGATATGCTTTAATAAACCAGGGCACTTTCTCACATGACTAAACATGGATTTAGGATCTCCAGGGATGCAGATGTTTATAGTTTGGAGACTAAAACTACAGTTGGGCGTCCAAGGGAAAAAGTGACCAGTATACCAGCAGTCTCTATACCTACAGCTCGAACACCATGATATTCTGCCCAGAGAGGCCTGAACTTACTCTTCTTTTACAATGTCAGTGCAGATTTCAGCTCTTAGTAGTCTTCTTTTTCAGAGAAACTAATGAGGTTCTTTTTGCATTTCTGCTAAACTGTGATCAGTTGATTGTTGTCTGTCCCAAACTTCCAAGTCTCCCAGTTCTAAAAAGATTAATCCAGCCCGTTTGACATCTAGCTCACAAGTTCAGTAAAGCAGAATGTTTTGCAGTATTACTGGCCAGAATAGTATTAACCTCAACTGAGACAAGTTATTAATTTGTGTTACCATAAATTTGTTTATGAACAATATTATTGATCACTTTTGCACAGGCAGAAGTATGCTGAGGACATGGTTGCTGCTGTTTTCAAATGAACACTAATTGTGCAATTTGGAATTTGTTTTTGACTCGTTGTAGGTTCGTAGCAAAAGCAAAGCAGCCAAGGCTGGGCTGTGTGAGGGGGATGAGGTGGTGTCTATCAATGGCAAGCCTTGTGGAGACCTAACCTATGCTGAAGTCATCGTTCTGATGGAGAGCCTGACTGACGTCCTGCAGATGCTTATCAAGAGGTACAGAACTGCTCAGGATGCTTTGGTGCAATTCAGTGAATCACCTGGAAAATGCTGGCCTTGAACATACTCATTGGGCAAATTTATGCTGGGAGGTTCTGATAGTCCTGTTGTTAATGTCTGTAACTCTGCTTGGATGGAAAAGGGAGGGAAGACAGAGAATTTGAGCTGAAGGAATTAATGTCTATAATTCAAACAGCAGTGGTCAGGTGCAGAATTCATAGTACAGTCTCCAAATGTAAATATTAATACTTGCAAGGTGCCCACTACCATATATGCATACTGCAGAGCCTTCAGTTCAGTTATTGTCTCCACCCCTTTGAAGCAGTGAAGTGTTGTTATTCCCCACAGATAGGGAAGTGAGGCTTACAAAGAACAAAGGCTGTATAGATGGAGAAACTGTGTTATGCAGATATGCCTCGATGATGACATGGCAAATGGTCTTCTTGGGTGGCAAAATGTGTTAGTAGTCAGGAGGGGGAGAGGGTCTGGAAGTCATGAATTCTATTTCTGTAGCTGTTATCACCTCACTAGAAGAGGTGGGGGAAGTCACGGCTCTCTGGGTCTCAGTTTCTGCCTTTGTAAAATAGTGAGAGTGAATTTCAGTTTTCTTTGAAACTGTTTTGAGTTTCTTAGAGCAGAGAAGCTTCATGCAAACTTGCAAGCAGGCCAGCTCCCTGAACATCAGTCTATTCCAATGCCTACTCTGTAACTGCCATCAGTGTAATAAGTGCAGCCTTGTGCTCAGAGCCACCTACAGTAAAGCACATTCTCCCCAGACAGTGAATTCAGGCACGATGAACTCTGAATTGCCTTCCCTGGGGGTAAGAAGACGAAGAAAAGTCTTGAAACTCCCACACTCCTTGTAAGGACTTCAGGCTTCCCCCAGAGCCACTGCAGCTCCCTCTCACAGGCAGGCCCAGGAAAGGATCAAGATTCATCATGACAGCTAATAGAGCGGTGCCCCTGGAAAGGCTGAAAACAGCCCTTGTCTCTGGTTACCAGGGATGTCTACAGAGCATAGGAAATTCCTCATGGTTCCTGCAACCTGCACAAAGGAGCTTTCCTCAAGTGCCTAGCAATTCAAAGTGACAATCTGCCTTCAAAACAAGATGCTCTGAAGGAGTGCTCATTTTGCTTGTAACAGACATTTTGCATGGCCTGTCTGCACACGCTGTTTGGGGCTGAGTAATGGATCAGTGTGACAGGATCAGGGGGACAGTGGTGGCTGAGGATTAGCCCTTACCTTGCCCAGAGTGCACAGCTCTTGCTCCTGCTTCAGCGGGGGACCAGCTGAGTGTTCCTCGTGCGATAGCTGCATTCTTCTGTTTTTATTCATAATGTGACTGTTGGAACTGCACTTGTAAGAATTATATTTGTGGCTGACCAGCTGTCTTCTCTTCAGCCATAGAAATAGCTCCACATACTTTGACTCCTGCCTGTTGCTGTTCTAGAACTGATATTTCAGTTGTCTGAAGGCCACAGGATGCTGCAGATGAAAGGGACTCTCCACTGCCCCTGCTTCAATGCATGGTGAACAGCAAGGCATGTCCTGAAAATCAGAACCAAAACAGTGTTTGTACCACATAATTCAGTGTTTCATGGAATGAAACCATGTCAGAAATTTTAAGAAAATTGCAATTGCTCAACACTCTGAAAGTGACTAAAATGTTCTAAAGAAATTCACTGTAAGAATCTTTAAATTTCTTCTCATCAGCTCATCTCTCCCAAATCCCAGACCCTGCTGTCTGTATCTTCCCAGGTATGGGAGAATAGACTGAAACGCTTCTCTTCCCCTCCCACCCCGTTTTTGTGTACTATCCCTCTCAGCACTACCCCCAGAAGGATTTTTTGGGAAGTGTCTTAGCATCCTTTGAGAGCAATGAGAAGCAAATCCTGAGTAGCCATTTGTTAGCAGCCACCTCAAGAAAATACTGGAAAGCATGAGGAAAGAATAATTTAAGTGGTGTTCCACTGGTGATCTTTACATCTAAGTATCTTTTGTTAGCAGGGAAGAGTATTTCCCATTGGAAAGCTCCTGACTGTCCCTGAACTTTTTGCATGAAGGATGCAATTTTCACAGGCATTAATTGTTGACCTAATTCTGCTCTTACAAATCTTACTGGGAGGAAAATTGGGCTTGTAAATTAGTTTTTAAAATGCTACTTGGCCTTTGATGTCTACCAAAAGTTTTCTCAATGCCCTATAAGCCACAGGGAGTTACTGACCAGCAACAGTGCCCAGAAAGTGCTCGGTTTACAGGATGAGAGGAAAGAGACACCCTGCAGGGCGGGCACTCCCAGATGCCCTGTGGGGGAGCATCTTCTTGACCTTCCTGGCAAATGCTGAGCAGATGGGTCCGGGAAACATGGAGAGGGGACACTGAAACTCGTGCCCGCCCTTCTCACATCAGTGTTAGCAGCTCTTGGGCTACTGCTGAGTGTGGAGAGAACATTTCTAGGGAGAAGAAGGGAGTGCTCAGTGCATGCCGACATGAAATGCACCATGTAGGGAGTAAAACCCTGCCGTGCTGACTCCATGAGTTCTGCTTGCTTCCTGGAAATACACCAGGGCTGTTGTTCCTGCAGTGAGCTGGAAAGGCCTGAAACAAAACAAATAATTTGACAAAACAGAATCTCAAATGACAAAAAAGAACTCATACCAAGTATTCCGCCTTTTGACAGAGGATACGCATTTATGTCTATATAGAGCAGAAGTATATCCATATGTAGCAAGGGCCTTTTAAGGTGGAAATCTTTCTCTCCCACACATACACACAATCACTCAGCTACCAATAAAGGCTAACATTTAGCTGGCCCAGACCCCAGTCCATATCTTACAAGGAAATGTTTACAGATTTCTGCAATTTATGTATGCTTGAGAGCAGTACAATTGATCATCCAAATAGCATCATACGATGGGATCCAGCAGCACTCATAAGGAGCTCCCTAAATTAAAATCTGTCTGACCTTTACCAAGCCCCATATGTGGTGAAAGGGATGTTACACATTTCATGCTATTTGAGGCAGACCCAGACTGCCACAAGCAGTAAGCTGCATGCCTAAAAAGCAAGTGATATTGAAGCTTCTTCAGTGCACTGACAGATTTATTCCTTCTGCTGCTTCTTCCAACCTTTGTTTCTAAGGGGTTCCAAAGTTTCAGAATAGCCAGGGCTGCTTTTGATTTCAAAAATCTCCATAGCACTTGATATTAATTCTTTACTGGAGACACCTACCACTTCCTTCATTTGAAAAAGTGCTTTGCTACCTTCCAGCAGATAGAAACTCTTAGTAACATGCTGCAGCCTTGCTGTACAGAGAAAGTTTCTCCTCAAATTAATAGTACTCAAGACAGTTCAGAGTTTTGAAAGAAGGAGCTAAAGAGTATACAAGGACCTAATGCCGGTAAATCAGCTTAACAGGGCCAGAGGAATTAATAGTTTAGAAAAAGGAGCTACACTGAGTTATGTTGTAGGTTTCACAAGTGAAAATGACATTTTCCAATTTGAAATAATATATTTTTAAATAAGTAGGAAATATGTATGTGTTCACTACCCTTTTATTCTGGATCACTGGAATAGGCCCAGAATATTTTAATTAATCCATGATATATACGGATGATGATCCTCACAGGAATTCTTTGAATGTGTATTTCAAGTATTCATTTCCCTCCCTCTGATCCTTATCCAGTACTTCTCTATTCCTTAGAGAGTGAATGATTTGGGACAGGAACCACATGTAAGAATGGTGCATAAAACAGTTGCAGTAGTGGCTACAGAGCCAAAAATTAACCACTCCCCTGGTGTCATGCAAAGTTAATTTTCTCACAGACATGTGAAATATGAAGAAGTATTGTCTCAAAAGTCTCAGCAGCATTTCTCAGGAAACTCTATGACAGAAACGTGTCCATGAAAGCACACTGATGATACAATTCCCCGTTTTAGGTTAGTATTGGGGTCATAGTTCTACCAGTGTAGTGTAATTTCCCTCTTATTGAACTGCTAAGTTGAAGAATTTTGAAAGATACAAAGATGCTGCTGTTTAAGACCTCTACATTCAGGGAGAATTCTTCTATTTAAATGGACTTGCTAGAAGGTGCCACAATTAATTAGGGTGGGGAAATACTATGCAGAAATAGCTTTTGTAACTCTATTTACAATGGCTGTGCTTGCAGCAGCAAAATTTCTTGAATTGTTTATGTATGTGCAGATCCTCCAGTGAAATAAATGAAACCTTGAGTGCTGAAAGAGAAAATGGGAAGCACGAGAACATAAAAAATGAGGACTATAAGGAGAACACCACACTGCAAATGAACACGGCGCAAGAGCTACCCCATGGAGATTTGTGCATCACAGAGATTTACAGCGGGACTCACCACGGAGCAGCAGAGAGCAACACACACTTTTCTGAAACAAAACAAGAGACCACACAAAGCCACAGAATTCCTCCTAAAGCGATAGGCACCCCCAAAGTGATCGTGACAGACGAGGCTGCTTTCGGAGGGACGGCAGAAGAAAGGCCAGGTGCTATGGTTGAGCTGCAGTTGTCCCTCTCAAATGACGCGCACAAGGCCACCACCGCTCCTGCTGTGACTCTCTTGGGGGCAGAAAAGTGCCCCCCTTCAGGCAGAGGACCCAGTGCACAACAGGACAGGAGCAGCCCCCTCATCGCAGTCCCCCTGGGCGTGAAGGAGGGCAACATCCAGTGGACAAACAAAGTAGTCCAGTTTTCTAGCAGCAAAGAGGTCAAGAGGATCCAAGGTGCAGCTCCATCTATCCCCAGGGTGGAGGTGATCCTAGACTGCTCAGACAGGGAGAAGGAAGCACCCAGGTCTCCGTCTGAAAGGGGGTGTGTTGATTCTCAAGTAGAAGGAGGGCAGTCAGAAGCACCTCCTTCCCTCCTCTCCTTTGCAATCTCACCAGAAGCCACAGAGCAGGGAGAAGACAGCAAGCACTCGGAAAAGGATCACAGACCTCTCAAGCACAGGGCGAGGCACGCAAGTGAGTATGTCCCATCTAATCATTTGCACTGCCTGAGGGCATCTTTTGTAGCTTTAGATATAATTTCGGGATTTAGAATGCATTAGAAAAGAAAAGTATAGAGATTTTTTCTGCAGTTTTCTAACTTTCCCTCTCTCTTTTTCTTTTAAACAATGTTTCTGTTCTTGCTTTATATATTTTTTCAGGGTAATACAATGCTCCTGGTGATGAGCCAAGAGTGTACCCATGCCTTAACTGTGCTGAATAACTTTGCGTAGTAGACTTCCACTTTGAAATTAACTCATGACTTTGTCCAACTAAAAATACTTACATCTCCAGAAAGGGCTGAGCTCTGCTGGTCTTCTAACGCTTATTCAGTGGCAATCTGTAACATATTAACAAAAAGAGCAAGTTGCTTGCACATGTCTAAGTGAATCCTGTGGATTTCTCCTTTTATAGCAACAGCTTTGCATTGTTATTTGCATCATCTAAAACCAAAGCCATGCCACTGCTTTGAAAAGTTAATAAAAAAGTCTAGCAGCAAAGCTTGATGTTGCCTGCAGAAGAGATTTTGACAGACACCAGCATGTGTATAACTGTTACATGATCCTTTCAGTTTTGTCAGCCTTCTCTAGACTGTAAAGTGAACATGTTATTTCTCCTGACTCCCAGACCCAGAGGTCAGCTTCAAAATGTGTCCAAGAAGTTTACATGGAAGCAAACTTGTCACTGGAACCAATATTGATTAACTGGGTGTAGATGTGTATTATTTATTAATTAATCTATTTATTTCTTTGTTGTTTTATTAATCTGGGACCTTTCTATTGGTTGCTTGCTCCTTCCCAACAATGTGAAGAATCCTGTCTGGGGATTTAGTAGCAGTATGTCAAAGGTGCTTGAATGTGTGCAGTGAGATACTGTAGCAACAAACTATTTCATATGCAGCGTTGGAACTCCTCTGCTAACCCACTGCTAATTCCTCTGGAAGCATATTTTTAGCATGATAACCATTTGTGTCTCATCGGCAAGTGGATTAGGCAGTTACTTATGCCTAAGTGTCTGTATGCAATCCACATATTTTGGGCATAGTAAATGAAGTATAAAAGAAAAGTGCACATGCTTCGCATTTTGGCTGCGAAGTCAGAACCAACTGTGGGACTGTGCCTGCATTTCTTAAAGAATTACTTGAAGTGCCTGTCTTAAAAGGAAAAAGTACAAAGAATGAACTACTTTTTACATGATAAACTCTTCTTTCAAGAAGAAGAGAAGTCCTGTCCTTTTCCCATGTCAACTGTGAAAATCTCAGTCTCTTCTAAACTAGTGGCAGGTCATTATCCTTAGGAACCACTGATTCAATATGTAACTTTCTTTGCATTATTATTATTATTATTATTAAAAAACCTATCTACACATTAGAAAAAAACAAATTACCAAGCATAGGGAACGCTCTGTGTGCAGCAAATACTGTGCATGTTTTCTGCAAAAATGGAAGTTATAATGCAGCATTTAAGTCTGAACTAGAGAAGGACTTTTATTATAGGTGCTTGATGTCTTTAGCAGAAATTTTGTCTGTAAATATTAATCAGATTATATTTACCTGAATAGGTAGCACTCTAACACTAAACCCCATAGTTTTGGAAAACACCTTCAGTGACTATTCTAAGGAATTGGATTGTCACAGGACTGAGCCAAGGATCTTGTGATTTGGCTCTCCAACAATAAAATACTACAACTTGCTTGTTTGGGTGCCATGGTCTTTTCTCTTTTATAGATTCTTGTGAGAACCATTGGTCCAGTTGTGCAGTCATCTGGCATAATGGCAAAACTCCAGTTGTCTTTAATAGGAGAAGTATCAGACTCCATCTACTGACATGGCTAAAAGGATCATGACTAGAAAACACACGGCATGGCTTTCTTTAATAAATTTGTTTTGTTTATGCCAGCGAAAGATACTAAATAACTTACTGTTCTACTTTCTTCTATCAGAGGCATGCTTTTTCCTTCTTACTATTGATTTAGTCAGGAACAGCTTTAAATTCCAGGTTTTTTGAAGGGAGGAGCTATTGAGGATGTCATTGATGGGATTCTGTGGTGGAGTAGGAGGAAGGGAAAGCAGCAGGGACACCACCTGACTAGCATTGCCCCATGAGGCACATGCTCCATGTCCCATTACAAGGAAGCAGTCATGCTGATGTCCGGTGCATCCATCAGCTTTGCAGCTGCATCTGCTCCTCTTTCACATGACCTGATGAAAACGAGTAGTTTATGGTTTCAGAAATGTTGTCATTGATACTCCAGTGAATACCCTTGAGAAGTTAGTTGAGTCTCCTTGATTCTGTTCTTAAATGTGTATTCACTCTTGCCACATTTCCCAAATAAATATTCTGTATATGTTATATCTCACAGAACTTTGGATTATATTTCAGGCAAGGAATGCTTGTTAAAAGACTGAACCTGCTTTCATTGAGTACCATGGAAAAAGTCCCACATCTTCCAAGGGGCTGAAAGTTAATGCTAATATTTTCTGTGTATGCCTTTCTGGATGTATACTTGCTTTTAAACAGCTAATACATAGTAGCATACTGACTTTAAGCAAGTTTGCCATTTATAGGAGTAAAATAAGCACCTAAATGGCAGAAGCTGCTGCCACTGTCAGACAGAATCTGCTCCGTTTCATTTGGTCTCAGATATTAAGCAGTCATGGGCCTGGCTGGCTGGAAATGGCTGCTGTAAGCCTAGGAACTGTAGTCAAATACTTGGAAAATACCAGACCAGAAACTGGGTAAATGAGAAAATATCACCCATTGGTGCTGGGAATTAAAATTATGAATGCTGGAAATAAAGACACATGTAACGTTCCTGTTGAAGTAAGAGAGTCCTAAAGAAAGTGTTGTAGCCTTTGAACTTGCATGAGTGTGACTCTAAGGAACGCTGGGTATGGAATTTATAACACAGCTGATACTGTGAGAAAAACTTGAGTATAATGAACCTCTCATACAAAAGAAATGTTTTAATACGGGAAAAGGAGGGAGGGGATAAATTTCGGTACAGGAAAATGCACTTGTTAGTCCCCTTGTTATCTCGTGGGCTGCATGAATTTAATGTGCGCTTTGATTCTTTCCACAGGGCTCCGACGAAGCGAGAGCCTGTCGGAGAAGCAGGTCAAAGAAGCCAAATCTAAATGTAAAAGTATTGCACTGCTGCTGACAGCAGCTCCCAACCCCAATTCCAAAGGGGTGTTGATGTTCAAGAAGCGCCGCCAAAGGGCGAGGAAATACACTTTAGTCAGCTACGGGACTGGGGAGTTAGAACGTGACGAGGACGAGGGGGAAGAGGGTGAAGGTGAAGAGGGGGACAAGGAAAACGCTTTTGAGGTGAGTTTGCTTGCAACAAGCGAGTCGGAAATAGATGAAGATTTTTTCTCTGACATTGACAAGGACGGTAAGATCGTGACATTTGACTGGGACAGCGGTCTGCTCGAGGTGGAGAAGAAGACAAAAAGTGGAGAGGAGATGCAGACACTTGCAGACAGCACAGGGAAAGGGGCCCTCATGTTTGCTAAGAGGCGGCAGAGGATGGATCAGATTACAGCGGAGCAAGAGGAGATGAAGGCAAGCACAGTGCAGACAGAGGAGCACAGAGAGTCCACCGTGACGGAGAACTTCCAGAAAGTGAGCTCTTCCGCCTATCAATCAAAAGAGGAGGAAATGTCAAGACAGCAGACTTGTGTGAGCAAAAGCTACACAGATGTGAACCAGAATCACAGCAAAATGGTACAACAAAATGGCTTTGGCTTAGCACCTGGCACAAAACTCTCCTTTCAGTCCTCTGGAGTTCAAAAAGCAGCATCTTTGAATAAAACAGCGAAGCCCTTCCCTTCTGGGGTTCAAAACCGAGCAGCTGCACCATTTTCACCGGTAAGAAATGTCACCAGTCCCCTTTCAGATGCAGCAGCACCACCTCCTTACTGTTCTGTCAGCCCACCAGCTGAGGCTTTCTACAGACCCGTCTCAGCTCCTGTGGCCAGCAAGGCTGCCCCGGCCGCGTGGGCAGCCACTGAGCCCACAGAACACATCGCGTCCAGGGATGAAAGGATTGCCGTGCCAGCCAAAAGAACCGGGATACTGCAAGAGGCAAAGAGAAGAAGCACTTCCAAACCTATGTTCAATTTCAAAGACGCACCCAAAGTAAGTCCTAATCCTGCTCTGTTGTCCCTTGTACACAATGCAGAGGGCAAAAAAGCTACCGGAGCTGGTTTTGAGTCAGGACCTGAAGAAGACTACCTCAGTTTGGGAGCAGAAGCTTGCAATTTCATGCAGACTCAAGCATCTAAACAAAAGGCCCCTCCTCCTGTTGCTCCAAAACCTTCACTCAAGGTGTCTCCTTCTGCTGGTACTCCGGTTTCACCAGTTTGGTCACCTTCAGCTGTGGCTTCCAACAAGCCTCCTTCTTTCCCAGCACCAGCCTCACCTCAGGCAGCATATCCTCCACCACCCAAATCTCCACAGTATCCTCATTCTCCTGTCCATCCCCCAAGCACTCTAAACCTTGCTGGTCCTTTCAAAGGGCCTCAGGCCAGCCTGGCAAGTCCAAACCTTGCCCCCAAGTCAACACCAGTCACCCCAAGTGCTGGAGAAACAAAACCTCCCTTCGAGATGCCACCAGCTATGAGTGGGAAAGGAGCACAGCTGTTTGCCAGGAGGCATTCCCGAATGGAGAAGTATGTGGTGGATTCAGAGACTGTGCAGGCAAACATGGCACGATCCTCATCTCCAACTCCATCTTTACCAGCTTCTTGGAAATATTCATCTAATGTGCGAGCACCTCCACCCGTTGCTTATAATCCCATCCACTGCCCATCTTACCCTCCTGCTGCTACCAAGCCTTCCTCTAAGGCTGCTGCTGCTACCAAAAACACAAAAAGAAAACCCAAGAAAGGTCTCAATGCTTTGGATATCATGAAACATCAACCTTATCAACTTGATCCATCTTTATTTACTTTCCAACCACCTAAGGAAAGCCTTGCCATGAAGCAGACATTGAAGCTGTCCACTTCAAAGCAAACACTGCCTTTACCTACCTACCTTCCACCTGGTGCTGGCTCTCCTACAAGGGCCCGGCCTTCTTCAGTATACTCCGTGCCAGCCTACGGTTCCCAGCCTTTGTTCCCGTCAAACGCCTCTCTCCCAGGAAATGAATCATATTCACCCACAGGCTACTCTGCGTTTTCTAAGCCAGAAACCACCACATCCTCTTTGTTTACTGCTCCGAGGCCAAAATTTTCAGCCAAGAAAGCTGGCGTCACTGCACAGGTGTGGAAGCCATCGCTTATTCAAGAGTAAACCGGGTAGCTGAAACTTAGTGTCCATTTTGCTTGCAGTCACTGGTTTGCAGTGGTCACCTGGCACACAGACTGTGCCAGCGGTATTCCTTAGCTTACTTAAGCATGTCAGATGTATCACCTCAAATCTGGGTCCAAACTATTTGAACTTTTTAAAGGAATCAAAATAGATAAAAATTTTAGCACATTTACACATTTTATCAGGTGCTTTATAGACATGACATCCTGAAATGAAGAGGTACCATTGAGTGAAGTGAGCAGGACACTAGGTTTTTGCTTTAGGACTACTACAACAGAAACAATAAGCAATATTCCTGGTATGTCAATTTAATAGAGAACAGCTTTCTTTCTGTCCCTCTCCCCAGCTGTGTTCTAATTACCTAGGGATTTGAGGACTTTGGTGGTTGTTTTTTTTTTTAAAGAAGTGCCTTATTAACTAATAGTAATATGTATTATTAACACAGCATAAAACAGATACAGTGTTAGACTCTGACTGATCACTAGCAGAACACAAATGGATAGACCCTTTGGCCTGCACAGAGCCCCATGGAATTCACTCAGAATCTGTCCTGGCTCAAAGGTCCTTCCACAGGAATCTGATTGATCAGCCAGGGGCTTAGCTTGTAAGCTATGTGGATCAGCTGTGATCCAAAATCATGAATTGCCTCTGTGATTTCACAGAGAACGTGCTATAAGAGATGCTGGAGTGTTATGAAGACTAAAAAGAGGTGGAAAGACAGCTGGACAAATTGTTTAAAGTTTCCCATTTTGGGGAAATTTCACATCCCACGTGCAGGCATATTTTTAGCCAGAGTTTGCCTTGAACCCAGCAAGTATGAGAGAAGCCTGTAAATCAAAATTATTGAGCAGTGAGAGAGGTGAGCTGGGTCTTGCAGCTGCAATGTGATGCACCAGTTTCTTGTGAAAGCACAGTGACTGAGAACTGGAGGGCTACCTATAGTGTAGAGTGCTGATTCTTGCTCCCAGGCTACTCTGGGCCACAGAAATTACCAGTAAATCATGATTATGACCATGTCTTCCTACTGGCCTCTTGTACACATTTCATTATTTTCTCTTGGGCCTCTACAGTGCTTCTTCCCACTTTAAATCTTTTTACTCTGGTCTTTTACTTGTCATATTGGGGACTAAGGATTGAAATACTGCTACTGGGGAAAATTTGTAAGAGCCTGTGATCTTGAAATGTACTGTATAATCCTGCAGTGAATATAGGGTGAATATTTGAGTAGTTTAGCATGGCTTTCATCAGCATCAGTGGTGCTAGGGCTGAAACAAGGTGCTGTTTCTCACAACTAAGGGCATCAAAATCCATCCCAGGTGTGAAGCTAAAGATTGAAGCATAACTCTGTGAATAAAGATGGCAGAATCTGTTGATATATTTGTTTAAACTATCATTCAGCTAGTCACAGACCAGATTATGGACCTTGTATATCATAGCAGGGTTTGTAGAACTATCTATCTTGATGAAGAAAACATTCCTAAGTATGAACAAAATCTTCATAGTTTGGTCCCATGATGGTAATTCAAACTGCAATCAAAAGTGAGAAGAGTGCGTTTGGTTGCACATGCAGAAAGCAGGCTGAATTCAAACACTAATCAAACCAATAAAAAACAGTCCTCTGAATTTTGGACCTCCAAAATTCTTCTCTCGCCTTTAAATTTTAGATTGGGTTACTGACTGCATTAGAAGGAAATGACCAAGGGGTCCCTCTCCCCCTTAAAATTCAGGAAAATGATAGGAAATTCGAGGGGGGGGGGAAAATGGAACACTCAAGAGATATTTATACTGCATTTACCTGGAAATAGAAAGTAGCAATATTTTAGTCCTTTGGAGACCTCCCTTCTACCTGTTTTCCGCTGTCAATATCTGTACTTCTATCATTAAACTTGTCCCTTTCCTCTCTGCCTGTTTGCAGCTTCTTTCTTTGGTTTGGCTGCTATTTTTTTGTTTCACTTCCATGTGCAGACTGCCAGTATATTTCTGGGGGAAGTCTATTCCCTATGCTGGCCTGTTAATATGAAATCTCCTCCCTCCCTTTCCTCTCCTCTTTCCCCTTCCCTTTCCTCCCTCCTTTCTTCCCCTCTTTCCAAGTTCAATCTGGAGTTGCACATAATTTTAGGTAGACTTTAAGACACCAGTATTTACTTGGAATAAAGATCCCCACCAAAGGTAAGTAGTGCTGTGAGAGACACAGAAATCCAATCAGCCTCGTATTGCCTTCCATGATTTTGCTTAGTCTCCTCCTGTAAAGCACATCTGTAAATTATAATCACACTTCTGTACTTGTTCACTCCACCACCAAAAGAATATTTCCTTAATGAGGAGATTTATAGCAGCTTTGTCCTTTCTCCAAGAGTGTTGATATTGATGCCTGTGGCTACGAGACACAGGAGCTTAGAAAGTGCATCTGTACTGAAAAGTTGAATTTTGATCAGATTTGGATTCAAATAAGAGTACTTTATATGGCCTAGAACAATGACAGAAGGATTTTAAAAGCACCAGCAAGAGTTAAAAGTCTCAATGACATTGGTGCTCTTAACTCGGTTCAGATCTTTTGAAAATCCCATTCAAAGCCCAACTCTGAATCCAGTTTCTTATATACACATCATTCTACATGCCTGGGACTTGGATCCAGCTTGGCTTCAAGGTTCTTTTTACTAATCAGGTAAGTCTTTAATTCTTATTAATGTTTCAGAAGACTGGTCTACCTAAAGTAACAGATTTATCCAAGATGTAATCTCTTGTGAAGCAGATATTTAGAGGAAAGCTGAGCTGATCATTGTCATGGGTCCAGATGAAAAGCTAAAGATAGTGTCAAACATAGCTGAAATGTCAAGGAAATGCGTGGTTTGTGTAGAGGAGCCACCTGAAATTTCACTTGGAAAGGGCAGTGAGCTTTTGTAAATTGTTTTCTGAAAAAGCTATTAGAATTGTTTTATATAATGTGGCAAGACTGCCAAGATGCAATTGTCATGTTTACTATGGAAGCATATTTAACAGTGAATTTTAAGCCATCACCAATAACAATACTTCCAGTATGTTCACATTAAAAGAGGAATTTAAGTGTTTCATGACTATTTTAACACATTTAATTACAGCACAGACTGGAAGTATTACACTGCACCAGTTTTGATCTCACATTCTAGACAGCCTTTTCATAAAAACAGCTACCTTAATCAAGGGTTAATATACCTTCAGTTTATGATTCAGTTATAAACATCTTTCTATAAAACTGAATTGAAAAGTTTTGTTTTGGAGACGAATCGCTTTCAGACAAGAAGTTAAAATTTCTGCTGCAAAAACAAAAGACAAAATTTAGTTCTTCAACAAAGAACTGCTTAACTCCTCCCCTCTCCTCTAGAGGAACCACTCTTACCATGTTCCCGCTCACCAAAAAATAATATATTATGAAACATCCAGAAAGAGATCTCAATTAATTCTTCCTTTAGGAACATTTATAGAGTAAACATTATCATCGCTTACAAGCAAGCCTCATTCTTTTGCTTTCTGCTCTCTTAAGGAAGAAACAAAAAATAAGAGGTTGAGGTACCAGCAGGCTCAAAAAAATTTGGAAGTATGGAGCTTGTATGTGGTTCAGATAGAAAAATTGGTGCCAAGTGGCAGAGCAACAATTCTGAGAGAAAATACTACTGGGATTAGAGAGAGGCAAGCTGGGGGAGAAAACTCCACAAAAAAAAGAGTGACTACACAGGATAAAATACCTGTCAGAGGATTTTGAAATACTGAAGGTAAAAGAACAATCAGCAAGAGTGGCTCACCTATTCTGCATATAGAGACACCTATTTCCAGACTTTCACTGAATTTTTTTGTTGAACTCTGAAAAAAGTTTATAAACAGTTATAAACAGAACTCCACACCACATAATGTGATCTGGGAGGAGCATTGCTTATCAAGTACCCAGGATGAGAGCTCAACAAAGGACCAGCCTGACCATCACGTACTGCTGCTCCAGCTGTTCTGGAGCGGGGAGTGCTCTGTACACTGTGAGGCAGGGGAATACCAGGGAAATGACAACAGCTAACACAATGCAAAATCTTTCTCCTCTCTTTTTTCCAGGATCCTTTTCCAGATTTGGTAGCTTTAAAATTCCAAACTCTTTGGTTCTAAAAAGATTCCCTCTTCCAGTCTTGCCTTTTTTACATGATGCAACTTTCTTTACCTGAAGTCAAACACCCAGGATTCCACTGATTGCTTTGGTGGTTTGGCATGGCAAATGCAAATCTTAATTATGCAGCTTGGCAAAACGGTATTTTATAATGACTCTGCTCAGCTTGGAATGGAAACGCTATACGAAGAAGAAACATGACAAGATCTTCAAAAACCTGTGGATTCTGAAGCTCTGAATGAACTCACTGCTGGTAGATCTCTTGGGAAAATATGTGAGCCTGATAATTTCATGGCACTCTTGGTGCCCCCGTCACGACTTCACAGTACCCGTGACAACAATGGGTCTTATTTTACAGTAGACATCACTTTTGCATGCCATTACATAAAGGAGGAGGTAGAATCACTCAAGAGTTATGATTGACAAGTGGTTTTCAGGCTGGTTTCTTACTAAAGGAAGCACTTCAGGTTCTTTATCAAATGATTTAAAAAGTAGGAAAAATCCTGAAGCTCTATGTTGAAATTATCTCTACAGATGCAGACTTGAACTCTTCCTTTCCAAGCTAAGATAAACAATACAACAGTAATCCCATGGGTTTAATATTTGCTTCCTTAAGTAGGGCAGGCAAAGACTTTTTCTTTATGTGCTAATCAAGTCTCCAGCTATCCTCCACAGAATTTAAAGGAAAAATCTACTTCTGATTGTAATAATCTTGACAAACTTTTTAAATGCAGTGCATGTGAAACCTGTACAAACATCTGTGGTAGTGTAATAACTGCACACTCCCTTAGGCTGAGCAAACTCAGCTGTGAGAAAAATAACTTCCTGAATTTACAGACTGACTATCTGGATGAAGGCCTCCTGTGTAGGGAATTACTGTAAAACCAGCATTTTCAAACAAGAATCCTGATTCTTTTGTACTTTTTAAAGACAGAAATCTTAATCCAAAAACTCCCTCATAACTCCAGGCAATTAAAAGATAAGATGCTATAAAATAACCTGAAAATAACCAGGTCATTTCTAAACCAGGTGTCAAGACTGAACTGTTGAGCAGAGGGAGTGTTTCTCTTGATGTTTCCGTCTAGATCTGGAACAGCAGATTGTAATGGTTTTAAGAAACATACAACAAACAGAAGAAAAGGAGGAACATTACAGAAGTAAAATACATTCCCAGGCATGGGAGTGCATGTTGGATTACAAAGGGTGACATGGAGCACAACATTCAGTTTCAGTGTGAGCTTTAACACATTGAGAAGCAAAGAATGCAGCACATTTGTATTACAAGCAAAAGTTTCCATACAGTAAAAATCTATGGACAAATATTTTCAGTTTTTTAAAAGAAAGATTCTTTTTTCCCCAAAAACCATAAATAACTGCTAGTGATTTTTGCTTTTAATTCGTGAGAATGCTACTTCTTACAGCCTCACTATGCGGGTCGTTGTTGGCACATGGCACTACAAAGAAAACCAAAATATCTGGCATCTGTGTGCACTCGGTTTTCATCCTAGAGTACTGAAGTAGTACTGAAGCAAGCACCTGACACTGTGTATATAGAATTATGAGAAAAACAATATTAAACACTACTGTTTGGATTGCAAAGTGAGGCCCTTGGAATTCTTGTCAGCTTAATCCAACCTCGTTGGGCATTTGTGTGGCCAGAACATCTGTAATCAGGTCATCATCTGCTATTTTTGCTGTAGGACTCCAACCACGGTTGCCCATCTAACAAACAGCTCTTCGCTGCTTTGTTTTGACATCATTCCGTGCTGAGCACCATTCCTTACTCAATGTACACTCTTCAAAAAGTGCCCTTCACACAGAATTATTTTCTTACAGATTTTTGCTGTCAGCACCCAAATCATTCACAAGTCAGGGTTCATCTTTACACTGTTGCATTCTGCAAATGAGCAAATAATGCACGGATTGAGCAGCACTGACACCAGGACACTCTGTGGCCTTGGGTGTCCAGTTCAAGGCACTTCAAGGCATCTCCAGAGCCCAGCAGCACGTGCACCAGTTACTCTGCCAAAGTATGTGATCCTTAACATCCTTCTGTGAGTGTTAACAGCTGGCAGGATTCCAGGTGAAATTCCAGAAAGCAAATCCTCAGTGGCCAGCTGTGAATTCCAACCAGCGAAAGCAGCTTTGTTCACAATATACTCCTTTCTTAGAGAACCCTAATATTTCCTAAATGAAGCCCTGAAATGGCACTGGTGGGGCAGAAATAATCCTGAAACTGAATCAAAATGTATCAGCATGGGGCAATGGTGCTTCCATTTCAGAGCTTTGGAGTAGCTGACCTTCCAACTTCACTAGCATTGCTTTTTAAGACTCAAACTAAGCTTTGGAATATGATCATGGAGCACACTGTAATAGGGTCCTCAATAGGCTTGAACCACCAGATACTTGTAGGAATGAATAAAAGCCTCCTGCCGGGATATGGGGCTGGCACAGGCTATAAAACCGTGGTGCTCCTACTGAGCCTGCATAAGGCTCTCGGTGTGAATGTTCACACATAGGGACATTTACAGTGAAATATGGGACACTTCAGACACAGAGATTTGTGTCCATCCTGTCCCAAAGCAGGCAGTGGTACCACTTCTCAAGGCAGAAAGGTCAGAAAATAGGGCCAGCTTTGCACTCGCAGCTGTGCAATATAAATTCCAGAAGGTGGCAGCAAATATTTTTCCTTACAAGAAATAAACCGTTTATTGTGAGGAAATGTAAGGTGCCTATGGCCAAAAGTTTCAGGCATTTGCTTTCTATAGGCATAAATGTATTGTGTTCTGAGAACTGCATATGGATAAAGATTAAATGATAAGGAAAAGCTGAATTTCTTTCATTTACAAAGGTGCAAAGTGAGCTAACGAAATAATTTGTGACAAGTTAGCAACAGCCTCAGTTTTTTTAACCACGCAGGCATTTTGCAGTAGTGAAGGCCTAATTCTGATAGCTGAACTGTCCTTTTCTACCATTACTTGATGACTAAAAAGCACTTTATTTTCAAAACCAAAATCTGTCACAAAACTTATGTGAGATGAACAAGAGTAACTATTTTGTTTACAAATTATGAAAACAAGATTGTTCTCACCTGAAATAACTCCACATTTAGAAATAACCTGAATTTAGAATAAATTAGATTCCAGTCCTAAAATTCCCTATAAATTTTCAGAATTTTCAGAATCAAGCCCTGGCAAGATAGCTTTGAGGAAGTCAGGATCAGGCCTGAACTATGTGATTCTAATCTATTCCTGGTCTCAGTACAGCCACTGACAAGGTTGTAGTTGTTAGACAGGTGAGATTCCCTTCCTCCCCAGCCATTAGCTAAATTTCTTCATTCCCATTTTAGCCTACTGTAAAATATTTCAAGAGTTTCAAATAAATATGATTTTCCCATCTTATTTCAAAACTTTTGATAGTTGTATTGTAAAATAACTGTAGCATTCACTGCAGAACTGGCAGCATTTCCGAGAGAAATTATTTTTTCATTACATAAAGTTTAAATAGTAAATGGTTTGGGACAAAAAAAAAGCTGTAATAATATTAACAATCTGTCTCCCTTCTATACTCAGCTCAGTTAAAAAAGCTGAAGTGCTTCTTTCATGCTTAAAAAAAAAAAGGTAAGAAGGAAAGAGTTGAAAGGCATAAAAATTCAGTATTATTTATTTTGTCCTACCATTTTCTCAGTGGTTTGGTCTCTAACTGCAGGGGCCATTACAAGCCCCTAGAAAGCCAAAGGAGAAATGCATCACTGGGCTTTTTATAAAGACAGAGTCACTTTTTGAGATAAAATAACTGTTTTATCTGCTTCCTCCTCCTTTGTCCCCTTTCTGTGTAAACAGCATCCAGGTGCTATTGTGAACTCCGATTTTAATGTGCTTTGATATGGGATTAGGACCAGGACTATAATGAAAAGATAAAAATAAAACTGCTTAGACACCGAGGTCCATGCTTTTCAAGTGACTTCATTAGGGAGGAGTTTATGTGGAGGGAGTTTCACAGGACTATTCAGAGTCCAACCCACTTTTGTCTCCTTGACGGGTAAAAAGGAAGTTGTGGCATGTAAACGCACACATAGAGTTTTTGCTTTCTAAGGAGATGTGCCACATGAGACAGAAAGACAGCTGCTGGGAAATCATTTCACTAAGTAGTCTGCATTCTCATTTGGTCTGGAAAAGGAAAAATACCTTTCTGACTCCTGCCTTTAAAATTTACACTGTTTCATAAACTGAAGTACTGCTCTTTTTGTCTTTCAGCTTTTCATAATTAACAAGAAAATTGATATGGCTCTAAGTTCCAAATAGGCCATTTTTCCTGACTATCGATTAAGATATTATTGAATTAAAGGTACACAGTCACACTCATCCATCTTAAATAACTAGATTTATATGCGCACACACCTTTTATAAACACTGCTTTTATATTCACTTGCTTAGATAGGGAAATAGTTACTTTTGGAAGTAATACTATATTAATTTTAGTTTGTATTAATACACATAGACATGGAAGATGCTTGCAGTGCCATAAATGTTTGCTTCAGTGAGCAGTTTATAACTAGTTTGCATTTGCAAAATCAGTGTTAACCTAAACCTAACCTAAACAGTTTAATCTGCTTGCACAGACACCCAAGGTGCTCGGCAGCTGTCAGGATTCTGTGATTGCCATGGACAGCTCTGAATAGCCTTTCCTCTTTTTCACATCCAGGAATCACTTTCCCTTCAATAACCATTGTAGAAAAGGTCTCTCCCTCTGAAAACATCCAGGAATTGGAGAAGAATGAATTAATCAGTGTAGAGGGTCCTGGCTTGTTTTGCTGCATAATACCTTGATATTCTAATAACTGGTTTACCACAAGATTACAGGAATACAAAATGTGATAAAGTAATAATTCTGGTAGCATTTCACTTTTCTCTCCCTTCTCCCTTGATTTCTGAGGTGAAGAATGGAATATCTCTAGCCCTCTTTTTATGATTTTCTTGTAGCTTAAGGAAGACAGAGGGGAGCGTAATTATTTTCTGTTTGCACTTCATATTTTCCACTGTGTCACTTATGATCTGGGGTTTGTGCATTCTTTTTAGTACATGCTTGTCAAAAGACGTATCTCCAAGATTTAAATAAAAAGGGAAAATATTAGAAAGTATCAGCATGTCTGGCTGCTGCTGTCCAGCAAATGACGGATGAATTCTAGTAATTGCAAGTTGCCTTTATCCCAAAGTCTGTGTTAGCTTGAAGGGGCTGAACACCAAAGCAGTGTGTTAATTAGTAATTGGGGATCTGCCTCTG
This sequence comes from Callaeas wilsoni, assembly GCA_013398955.1. Taxonomy (NCBI): domain Eukaryota; kingdom Metazoa; phylum Chordata; class Aves; order Passeriformes; family Callaeidae; genus Callaeas; species Callaeas wilsoni. Next base: position 85,839 of record VWPU01007423.1, read on the forward strand.
AACTTCTTCCTTGAATTCCTTCAGACCCTTATGGAATGGACAAGGTTCTTCCCATGTACTTCAGCCTTCTTCCAGGGAAATTATCTGGAATGCTATTTACCCTTGCATGTTTTGTCCTCTCACAATCCAAGAAGATAAATGTAAGGTAAACCCACACACTGTTCAGCCCTTACTTCATGGAAGCAGAGATTATCCTTACTTTACCAAAGCTAGAGGAAATAGATGTGCAATTTCACATTTTGGAATTTGAAATTTAAAACCCAGCCTTTTTCCAGAACTTTTTCAAAAGACAAGCTATCACGTGAGAAAGGGAAGCCCAGATCAGGACTTCTACCTAAATAATACAGTAGAATGATTCATTTTGATAACAGAGTATCAAAATACACTTATTAACTCATCATTCTCTGATTAAACTGTCAAAGAAAATTAGTTCCTGCTTTATCACTAATGGTTATACCAAAAAGATTCTTCCATAACTTGATGAACTCTGGAGTTTTTCTCTGAGCAGGACAGACTAAGCAGTACCTTCATCTAAATGTCTTGAAAAGCCAGATATTCCATCCAACACTTGTTTCAACAGCATCATTTCCCTCTGCATCTCTGAAATCCTACGAAGTACTCACAGGGCTTTGAACTGGAATTTCCATTAAATAAAGGGGAACTTTTCTGTCTGCTCAGGATAGACAATGTTCTAGAACCCTCCTGAGAGGAGCTAAAACAGGTAGACAAACTAGGTGGGCATGTTTAATCAACTTTTTCATCCCTCTCTACAACCTTATCTTCTCAATTGCTTTATTTTCTTAATTACCACTTAATTCCTTGTGGTTCAGGTTATCAGATTAATTTCTAACACAAATATGTGGGGGTAAGATTAATAATGCTGGGGAGTTTCCCTCTCTGGAAATGCAAACTGGAAATAGCTGATCATAGCTAAGAGGTGAAAGGATAGTCCTGTCACAAAGCATCAGTTGTGAAACTTGTCAAAATTCTCATGACATAACCTCTGTGTGTCACTACACTTTTTAAGAGATTCAGACTAAGCACCACCAAACTGACTGAAAATGATGCAATTTGTAGTCTTCTTCTCTCATACAAAAGGCTGATATTAGAACATGACTTAAAAGCCTGTGTGAAGCAGTGGTCTTTCAAGTTTCTTCAATGCAGCAAGATCCTGTGGCAGGATGAGACATTTCTATGTGAATCTTTCCTAGATCAGCTATACCTTGAATGATCACACACCTGTTGACTGCTCTCTAGCTCATGCTCACAGTGTTTTAAGTTTGGGAAGCTCATTAGGAAAAGTAACACAGGCCAGTGGGGTTCGTATGAAATTCTAGCAAAGCCCCCGGCAAAAAGAGCCAGGAATTTCACAGCAGATTTCAGAATTAAAGGCATTTAAGCCTGAGGGCATGAATCAATGAGTGTAAATCAGTGAGTTTAGGAAGCACGTTTATAGAGACTCTAAGAGCAACATAATTTGTGCAACACAGAGAGCAGGTCTGGCTTGGGGACAGGCTGTACCTGCTTCGTGCGCTGCCAAATGGCTGCTGCAGCAGAACCTTCTCATGAACAGAGTTTCTGTTTCAAAGTGCTACATCACTAAGAAGATTAGGATTTGTCAAAAATGAATGGATTGCTCCTATAAGTGGGTCGGAATGTACTGAAATTCCAAGGGCATTGCCTTTTAAAGAAGCCAAAAGTAGCGTCATGTAAGGCTATTAAGTGAATGATTGCATTAATGCCTTTAATTGCTTGTGTTCATTTTTGTACCCCAAAAAGTGAAAACTAGGATAAGTCTAATAATTTTCAAGTAAGAAAAGCCTTTCTTAAAAGGAGATTGCCAAAGATATGTTCTTGGACAGATGTCCTAGACAGAGCCTGTTATCAAATAAATTAGGCTGTGCCTAATGTTAGAAGGAGTCTTGTAAACACACACAGAACTGTCACAACATGACTCCCTTTTGCATTAAGAATGGTCTTTTCAGAGCAAGGCACACCAGCTAAGTAGTGGGAAAGCTGCCCAGTTGCTAATGCCACCGTACTTTTTCAGTAAAAGCCTGTCTTTGGTCTGCTTACTTTCCTCAAAAATTCAATTTGCTGTGTCTTTGTTCCTGTTTCTTTCTCTGCCTCCTGCCTTTCCGGTGAATTAAAGTTCTAAAAGATACCCGTAGACATAAAAAGGGACTGCCAGGATGTCACGTGCTTTCAGGGTCTTTTGTTCCAGTTTGGAAGTGAAGAGAAGGGGCTTCCTTTCTTGCTGTTTAATAACTGTATTTGGTATTTTGTCTTCCTAGGGAAGAAGCAGTGGCCGCTCATTATCGCTTCCCGGGAGACCTTCCTCATTCATTCCTCCAGCCATGTCTCCTACTTCTCCTCTTGTATTTCAGCCTGCCCCTGATTACTTCAGCAAGCCAGACACAGCAGCTGACAAGCCTGGCAAGAGACTGACTCCCTGGGAAGCAGCAGCCAGATCTCCCCTGGGCCTAGTGGATGAAGCTTTTGGCCCCCAAAGCATGCAGGAATCCATCGCTGCTAACGTGGTATCGGCTGCTCGCAGGAAAGCGCTTCCTGAGCCACCCGATGAATGGAAACTTAAAGTTTCTTACGAGCCTCCAGCCCCGAGTGGTAGTGTAGCCTTAGTAGGAGGGAAGCAATCGGGGGTTCTCTCACCCCAAAAAAGCTCCCTCTCTGCCCCAAATGCCCCCACCCAGGCTGGCCCTAAGCTGCAGTATCCCTACTGCACTCAGCGCTCCAGAACGGATCCTGATATAATGTCCATGGATTCCAGGTCTGACTATTGCTTGTCAACAGCTGATTCAAACTACAATCCACAGCCAAGGGGATGGAGGCGTCCAACATGAGCAGCTGAAGGGCCTGGGGCACTTTCTCTTCCTCCAGCTTAACAAGCCCTAAGATTTGAGTTGGAGAAGGAAAGTTTCTTGCTGGCCTGGCAATCTCTGAAGTAAAAAAATGAGGAGACAAAATTGAATGGAGCACAGTTTTCACATGACTGCAGCGCTAGCAGCCTCTAGAATAGACTCAGTTTTACACCTAAGATTGTTCTGTTTGTCAAAAGGCAAAAATAAGCATTTCTTGGGGTGAGGGGGGAGATGAAAGTGGGGCAACCCAGGTACTCAATGCAAAAATCTAGCAAGGATGTAGAAAGTGACAGCAAAAATGCTTGCAGTTAAGCTAATGTGAAAAAAAAAATAAAGTAAAATAAGGGCATTTAAAAACCAAGAGGTATTTTACAGGATCTTGTAGGTTTTCTGAGTATGTTTGACATGAGTTCCAAGTTACTAAATATAGTCAGATTTGCAAAAGTTCTAATGGAAGTGGAAGACTTTGAAGCACTGGCTTATTTGCCATATGTTTTCTTTACTGCATTTCTATAATGAGCTAAGAAAGTAAATCAATGAATATTTTTACTGTGGCAACAGTTAAAATACATCTGTGGCAATGGTACCTGAATCACCAATATGTGTAGATACAGGAAATCATACACAGTCACTCATTTCAGATGCATTTCAAGACAGTTTCAATGAAGTTTTATATCTTGTAATTAATCTGAAAACACCAGGAAGAAAGGCATTGTTAATAGAGATCAATATCATGATACTTGAACAACAAAAGAGATGAGGAGTGTATTTAAACTGGATTGCAAGCTATTTTTGTAATAAACTCTCAAACAAGTCAGAGGCTGAACAGCCTTTATTTCTCTGTGAAATGCACTATTTGCTGAGCATTTACTGCTCCAGTGCCTAGTAATCTGACTGGCTGGGCAGTTACTCGTGTTTCTAAGGTAGCTCAGTGTTTAGAAAGCCTTTGAGTTGTATCCTCAGCTGGGAAGACACAGATAAGTTGGTTATCAAGGAGAGTTCCTGCTCTACGTAGAAATTGGTGTGCGACAGGGTTTCTGACATGTGGTGCGTGGTGCGAGTCTAGGAGCAAATATTTGGGGGGTTGGCAATACCTAAGTGATTTTGATGGATCTGAAGGGATGGTGGATAATTTTTGCTGGTGAGACATACCTTGCATTTACAGCTTGTTTAAACAATAGAAATATGTGGCTAAGAATGTATGTATTCCAAGCTTCCTGGGTAGTTTAGATGTTGTTAAAGCATTAAATTAACACCCCGAGTTTTACAAAGTGCTGTCAATCCTCCTTATTTTGTGGGGAATTCTTGAAGGATCTGTCAAGTGCAGACAGGTGAAATTACTGCAGAAGCACTGTTAACTATCCTAAGTTTCAGTAAGGTTGTCATAGTGAGTGAAGGGATTAGATTAGAAAGAACTAAAACATATATGGGGCAAGAAAATACAGAGTACAAAACATTCCCATCTGCAAAGAACTTTCACTTCTAGCAATTATAAGATATAATTGGTATGAAGGAGAAAGGAAACTTAAATCCAAGTTCAGCTGAGCTGGAACTTCCCCTAAAAGCAAATAATTACATGAAAAATATAGCTTTAATGAGTTTAAGTTGGCAGAAATTCTGTAGCCAAACAGAAGTCTCCCTGAAATTCAGCTGATCCTTCTGACCAATCAGGAAATGAAGATGTGAGAGTGGTAAACCTTTAGAATAGGATCAATTTGCTATAGCACTTCACAGATTTATTTCACAATATGAATTTGCAAAAAAAAGAGTGATGTAGAAAAATTACCTGAACAAGGCTGCCATGATATGCCTGAAAATGAGCTTTGCACCTCAGAGTTATACATGCACATAATCAGAGTAAATTTTCCTGCCACACAGGCAAAAAGAGATGTTTCTCTACAGAGTCCCTTAATGTCCCCTCTTGTCACAACAGGGAATATTCCATCAGTGGGACTACAGAAGTCGCCTTAGCCTTGAGGGCTTATCCTCGTATCTAACCCTACTGCCCCAGAAGTACATGCCAAATCTTCACTTAATTTCCGTTAAATTATAAATCAAATTGAATTTCAGTGAAATTTGTAGTTCAAGGTCATCAAGGCCTTAGCTAGTCAATAAATACCAGTGCATATGCATCTCATAGAAGACCTACATTCTGAAAAGTGCATACCTCTTACGTATTTTGCTGACCTGTGGTCCATATTACCATGACAAAACAAGTCCCTGTTTTCAGGTCAAGTTCAGGTTTCTGTTTTGAACTGTTTCCTTTACATCATTAAACAAAAAAACAGATTAATGAGTTTGCAGTACGGCATATTTTTACCCAAAACAGTTATTTTAATTCTAAGTATTGGACACCTGACTTTTACATTCTCATTGAAACTAGTGCTGTGAATTCTGAGGTCATGCATCTACCAGAACCAAATGTATGCTTAATTTTAAGGTACATGCAATTAAAGATTGCCAAAAGTGTTTTTAAATTTTGATATTGCAAAAAAAGTTATGATACAAAGTGATCTTGGAAAGGCTGTGATCACATGGCATTATGGGAAAACATTCTCTAGGATGAAGCCCTAATTCCCAACCCCAAATACGCAACAAACACGGAAGTGAAGAGTTTCAGACAGAATCACTGACTTTCTGTCAACCTCCCTAGAGCAAAAAAAGTGCAGCCTTAGAATTTCATTCTATTCACAAGTAGGAATTAATCTCTGAGTACTTCTGTGAACATGAGAAATCCTGACGCTGAGTTTCATGTGGCTTTGTATCTTCTCGTAGATTAGTTTGGCTGTTTAACATGACCTACTCCAGATTTTTTTTTTCCTCCTGCTGAGGATTTCCTAGCTCTCTTTCCCATGTGGATTCTCCTGTATCTAATATGGAACAAGTTCCCACTGCAGCATTTCCCTCAATAGCAACACTAGTAAGTGGATCTGGCCTCCCCGACGCCATCTATTTTTACAAAGTCTGTGGGCAATGGATTGTCTCTGAGATCCGTTCCTCTGCCACAGAGAAATGAAACTAATAAACATTTTTGCAGTTATTAATGGGAGGGCAGACATGAGGGCAGGCATGCAGACAAATCACACAGCCTTGTTTAGAAGGAAATCAGGCTAAATCCAGATTGAGACCACGTAGCGATTTCGAAGAAAGCAGCAGGCCTGGACCAGTAAATGAAATATTAATGCATCAGAGCTTTAGAAGGACCCCACAGCATTTTCCACTTTATGTCCTTCACCCCATTCCTCCACTAGCAAAGTATCTTTCTATCAAATAGTTGTGACTGTTGTGTGTGGGTTCTGAATATATTAATGCAAGTATTTCTCGCATTTGCTTTTGAATGCACAGATCTGCTCTGTAAATGTGAGGAAAAAAATTCTCTTGAGATTTTAAATCGTTGGCTTTGTGCTCACCTTCAGAGGTGTCTCTGTTAACATGCAGAGCATTTGAACACACAATATAACTGAAAATTTAGTTTCTTTAGTTATGTTAGATGATGATGTTCACAACTCTTGTTCATAGATTGTTTTCATTTTGGTGTGCTTTAACACAACCAAATATCTATTCACACTGCATTTCTGCCTAGTAGCAAGAGACTATGTTATCTTTATAAAAGACTTTTCACTTCTAAAGACTTTTGCTCATTGCAAAGGACACTTTATTTGACAGTGCATGCCAGCGATGTAAATTGTATCACATAATAAAGTGATTTGACCAATCAGATGAGAAACACAATTTTGTTTTCCCTAAATTCTTGTCTGTTTGTTTAAATAATCTGAACCCAAGTAAAGCCTAATCTCTTTTTTTCTGCACCATTTTTAGACTCACTGACTTTGCCTGTCAGTGACCTCGTGCTGGTATGAGCTTCTAGAAGCTTTAATCAGCATCAGGTCAAAAGGCAACTTATCAAATTTAGTGGAATTTCATTTCCATACTGACTAAGCAGAGGAAGGAAACGCGGTGAAGCACAGTCTACCCAGGTTAAATAATACAATCAGAACTGTTTTTATTGTTTGAACATTTTCATCCCAACCATAAAAACCTGCAACTAAAATCTACTTACTATACTTACTTGTCTACTTTACTTGCACCTAACCCTCTGTTTAGTTCCTTGTTCATTGCTGTATTCTCTTGTTGTTTATTGAAACATACTATTCAAACATGAAATAAATATTGTGAATAAATTGTGAACCCAGACTTTACACTATGCAGGCTATTTGGATAAATAGCTCTTAAGGAAATAAGGCCAGCATACACAATCTAGATGTGGAAAGCCAGATCAGATTTTCACTACTGACATGAAATGAATCCCAAAGCAGTTCTTGCATCGGTAAAGCCAGCAGGATTTTGTCTCCAGTACAAGAAAAATGATTGATGCATGTAAAACTTGGGGAACTGAAAAAGCTCCACAATAGCATTTTAAGAACTTTGCTCTACAAAGGATTTACAAGGCTACATTTTCATTCTTCTTTGGTAAGTTCTTAAACACATCATAAAGAAAGCAAACACAAGCTAGATTCACAGTTTAACATAACTCCCTTGACTTCAGTAACTGGCAACAGATTAAAAATCTCTCTGCCAGGTGAGCAGCCATAGGTTTTGTAGGATGTTTCACTCTCCAGAGAATGTACTTGGGTTTCTTGGAATGCCCTCGATTTTCTGGTGCATTCATCAACACTTAAGAGCATTTAAAACGACTTCAGTGCAGCAGACCACTCCCTTACTCAATGCGACGCTGGTGGAATGAGGAATTTTAAGTCCAGAAAGGCGGATGTTTTCAGGCCAGTGTCTGGTTTTCCTCAAACTGAACATTTGTGCTTTCAAATTGTTCCCTGAGTATATTATTGGACCTTAAAAAGAAGCCTTGTGCTGCTGCTGGTCAGAAACAGCGCTCGGGATGCTGGAAAATGTTTGGTGTTTGTTCACACATTTTCAGTCCTGAAAAAGGACTCCAGTATTCCACACTCAAACCAAATGACCTCGAGAGTGTTTGTGTGCATGCACACGAAGTTGGGGGGGGGTTTTCTTGTGGAGAAAGAAAGGTAATGGTTAATTAACAGATGTTAATGGAGAACTAGGAGAACATACTGTGCTGCAGTGCAGTTCAAACATCTGGAAGGTTACAATACACTGACACACACATAGAAAAGAAGGTGTTGATAAACCTCTAGATCTAATTTTATCTTTAAAGTAAATCAAAACCCAAGGGTAATTTTGTCTAAATACTGCAGAGGTTCATGACTAATTTTTTCCCTATAGATAAGGAAACCAAAGGAAAGATATGCTGGACAAACAACGTTGCATGTTAAAAATAATTTAAACCACGCTGTTGACAAGCAGAATTTGCCCAAGGCAAAAATGGAAAATAAGAAGCTTTACAGAATTCTAAATCAGAATAATAGATGTATTGGTATAGCATCCCAGCATGAACAACCTCACAGAACTGTGGCAGCTATAAAACAATTGCCACACTTCAATATTTTAACAGTTTTCTAAGCCATCTTAGTTTTAATCAGTCACTTCCTATTATCAATGGATGCACTTGAGTTTAGTCTCAGAAAGTCAGTAGTTTTTGAAAAACAAGAATCAAGATAAAGTCAGCATATTCTTAATGCTGAGATATTTCTAATGTGGTTTTTGTTTGTTTGTTTGTTTGTTTGTTTGTTTAACAGAAAAGCTCATAAGCATAAACGCAGTACTTTTGTTCAGGTGCTCATCAGCTACTCTGATTTTTAAGTCTATTCAAGACAGTTTATATTTAAATGCAAATATTTTGCCTGTTAAAGAGTTTGTATATAAAAACACAGAACTTGTATTGAAGCTGTCTAGTGAATTACTTGTATGCAAAAAAGAATAGTTTTAAGAAGATGAGCAATATTGGTAACTTTTATAGTTTCCAAGTAATTCCCCACCATGGATCCACATAATTTCATGGCTTTTGTGAAAGTTCAAGATTATTTTCTCCACTATGTCTGTGGAGTTCACCATTCTTTACTTCCTCTGGCAGTTTAAAACCCCAAGAGATTTTCCATGTGGCAGTAAAATAAAAATATTGGTGTAGAAATTAATAAATCTTCCACCTGAATCAGTATGCCCTGAGAAAACCTGCATTTCAAAGAAACACCAAGAGCAAAACAAGGCAACAAAACTCCTTTGACCGTGTGGAGCAAAATCCTGATCCTGGCTAAGCCAACGGGAGCTTGACTAATTTACCACTTATTAGCCCAGCAGGGCAAGGACTTCACCTCACACAGAAATGTGCAGCACCACAAAAGAAAATAAATTTACAAGCACTGAACTCGTGTCAGCACGAGTATTCCGTAGATTTCTGTAGTCTATAGAATTAAAAAAACGCGATTGACAGAACCATAAGGCATTAATCAGATTTTGTAATAGTATCTTCTGTTAGGAACTCGCTCACTGATGTGCAGAAAGATGGAGAGTTATCTCAGCTGGGACTATGCTGAGGCTCAAGTTGCTGTCTTGGCCTCCTGTATAATCAATGTGGAGGGGCATTCTCAAAAAGAAGTTAACTTCATTCCCAAATAAATGCCTAAAATAGGTGGACTGGATCCCAGGACCCCAGACACAGCCTTACACCACTCCAAACTCACCTAGGCTTGCAGAGGTCCATTTGGATAATTCTGTACTTGTGAAATGGATCATCAATAGACCAGAAAAACCACCCAAGGACAGCAAAGAGATGAATGTTGTTATTTTGGGAGCCCATCAAGTTCTGGAAGTTTAGGCAGATGCTTTTTCAAAATCAGCTTGGAGGTTTCTCAAAGGAACAGATCACCGCTCATCTCTTCCTACATTTTAATAAGCTGCTGTTTACCCTGCAGAATTAGATCCAGATCACTGTGTTTTGGATGTTTATTACTGGAGTTAGATGTGACTCCTCTGCAGTGAACAGCCTCAAACGAACAGCAGTATGAATCCAGGTTTGGAGAGCAGCAATCCAAACAGATAACATTCAGACAGTAGGAACAGTAGCTTTATTTTTCCTTGTGACCTTTATAATAATTGTGACTGCTATGAATGCTTTGCAACAAACTGTGTACTGAAGGGTAGAGAACACAAAGTGCTTTAGGACTAAGTTCACAACTATAATGAGGATTATGGGCACTTGCAAGGCACACTGTAATTTTCTTCTCCCTCAAATAACAATTTGATTGGTTTTGCCTTTCATACTTGTTACTTTCCTGTTTTAAATTCTTGCCATTATTCATGATCTCCCTTTCAGATACTATAATGTGTATGAAATTCATTATACTTTTTGACAAAGAATATAAACCCCCTGAAAAACCATAGTTAAACCAAATACATGAAATACTTTACATTAAACACTCACCTACATATACATGGAATGCTCACAGGCCACAGAACATGTGAGGTAGGCAGAGAGCAAGAGGGAAGAAATAAAATCATGTTTTACCAGTAAAGCAGAAATATCAGACTGTAGGACATGGTAGGTTTCCAAACGTCTATTTCCCTCTGCATTTTAGGGACTGGTGCAATCTCTGGAACAGGGATGGTCAATCTATCACTAAACACTTCAAGCTTACTTATACAATATTATCAGGTTTATTGCTCTAAAGTTTTGCAAGCCCCAAACAAGACAAGCACTTTGACTAAGCCTAGTGCTGTCCAACAGAGGGCAATGGTACACAATCCATATAATCCATACTATTTGCTCTCCCTGGCAAGGCCTCTGTTTCAACAGAGAAGCTGTGGCACAGTTAGAGATCTGTGGGGACACCAGACACCAAACCGTGTAATTAGCAGCACGTTCACTGGAACACAAATGCCATAAAACTTTACAGTCTGGGCTAAATCAGGTGGTATAGGAGGTGTTCATACAGCACTGTTTAATGAGTCTCACATAGATACCAGTTCATTATTCCTGACCTCAGCAGCACGGGGTGGACAAACGTCATTATCTCGTTTTACCAGTGGAAGAGAACATGGAATGGAAAGAACATGTGCACTGCCCAAGGCTGTTGGGACAATGGCAATGCTGCACTTGGATGGGGACATTCCTGGCTCTTACCTTCACCTATAATCCACTGGCTATTTATAGCAGTCATGCATACTTCACAACCAGCACAATTACATTCTTGCAGCTCAGAAAAGGAAGGGGAAGGAAGCTCCAGGTCCTTTGAAGAAACAATCTAGTAATTCAAGGGACAGCTAAGTTATGGCCCAGTCTGCCAGGCAAAATTCACCAAATCCCATGACAGAGAATGTAAGGCTTTGGAGTTGTTTACCCATAGCAACCACAGCTGAGTGAACAGAGATTAACCTCAAAGGGCAGTAGGAGGATTAGTTTAAAATATCAGAATTAAAGGGAGGGTCCACATTTGCTTACCACAATGGAAGCCCCTGTCTTCTCCCATGTCACCATGCTAGTCTCACTTAAAGTCTATAATAAAGGAAACAAAACCCATCCAAATGAACCAAAGCTCAAGCTCCTGTTATATCATGAGCCTCCCCATGAGCCATTGCCAAATCATCACTGGCAATGTCTTCAGTCTGATGTCTGTTACTAAGGAGCACATGTTGTTTCTGTATCTGTCTGAACAGTAATGTAAAACATACACTCAGCTGCCACCAAGGGGATCAACTCTGCCACTAAAGGGAAAAGAATGGCACAGCCATACTCAAAGGCACCAAATGAAGGCATGCTTATATCAGGAGTCACTTCCAGTAACCTGAGGAAAAGGTGACATACATGAAAAATTATGAAAGATGGTGCAAGAGTTCCTCTCGTGCCTCCTTGAAAACTGCTTTAATAAGAAACTGTGATTAATTTAAAAATGAGTGAGCAAAACTTGACCAACTTGCCACTTCTTTCTCAACAAAGTCGAGTTAACAATTAAGCTCTCCTTCTTAGCAGGTGGCATAACAATAAATGTAGATAAAACCAGTTTGCTGACAAAGTATTTTTATGAACAAAAAACTTAAAGAAAAGGAATCTGTGCTAATGGATTAGCAATACTAATTCCTGGAAACAGAAACTTCCCAGAAAAGAGAGACAGCAAGTACATGAATGGAAAACAGCACAGCCACTGCTAAGGAATCTTCCTTGAATGCACAGTGGCAAGGAACAGCCTTAAGATAATGAACAAATGTACAGCCAGTTCGTGTGATTACGTGTTCACCAACTGCAGCTATTTCCATGCAAGATACTGAGGCACAGTCTCTGGGGGAAAGAGAAGGAAGTTGGCATAATTAAAATGCATTATGTGCACAGTCAAAAGTCACGCAGACTTTGGTGTTTCCAGTTTCCTTGCCACGCAGGCCCACGTCACCGTCCATTTGAACAACCTGCTTAAGTTCTAACAGTAAACACAATTCAGGGTTAAAACCAAAAACATGGGTTCTGTCCTCCCTAATCACTCATCCACGTCTCTTCTTTCCTATTGCTACAGACCACGGCTACTTGTTCTAAATCAAATGTCACAACATAAAGATAGATGTTTACCTAGGAAAAAACCCTTCAGCCTTTGTATTTAAGTGTGTACATAATATATTATATATATCTTTTTTTCCTAGTCAATAACACTGAAGAACAACTTCTGTCAGAGTTTGGATGAAATGGAGTCCACATTTCTGGGGAAATAAGTTTTACACTCAAAAAAGCCCTAAGTCCTGCACCAATGACTTTTACTCTCTCAGTGTTATTTCTTGAGGGAGATGGAACTATAAAGACAACTCCAGACCTTTGCCAACAATAGCTTCTTGTTTCTTTTAGTTCTGTTCACTGTTGTAAGCAAAAGAGGAATTTGGAAAAGCAATTAAGCTGCAAATGCTGGCAGCTTCTGTTTGATTTGACAGATAAGCTTTATCTGAATTAAGGCGTATAAAGTGTTGGTACAGCAAGTGTTAACTCCAGTGGGCACAATGCCCACGTTTGGGGCAGCTCAAGCAATGGAGAAGTTACTCAGGAGGGTAAAACACACATGTACAATCCCACAATGCATTCCCATAGAGTGCGAGGAGTTTTAGTTCCACATTTGTAGAATATCAAGAGTAAGAATGGAAAATATCTATGGTATGGCTGGACTCTTGTAAAGTGGAAAATATGACATGGTAGGAGTTTGGTTTTTTGCTAATCATCCAACAAGCCCGTTAGTCATGGAACGCCTCTAAACACAGTGAATCTGTGAAGAAAGAAATAGGAACATCAACATTAAGAGAAAATACAGCACGTTTCGGGAGCGAAATATTCCTTCTCCCATTTAAAAATAATTCTTCTTGCAAAGACAGAGGTATGGATCAAAATTTGGCCTTTGATTCTTCACATTTAAGAGTTATATATTTGAGTTCAAAGTTATTTGGATGCAGCAAATTACTTTTTATTAAAAAAAATAATAAAATTAAAGGGCCAGACAGATGATGGTGTAACCCAGCAAGTACTACTTTCAACACCATTGCTCACACTTGGTAAAGAAAAGTATCCAACCTATTGTACATATTCCAAATATCCTGTCAAATACATCCTTACTGTGGCAACCTGCTTGCTGGGGGATTTTTCTACACGACTCCAATAACAGCTAAAGGAAAAAAAAAGGAAAAATGCCAAGAGTTATTCACAAACTTAGCTATTGTCCCTAAAACAAGTGCACAGTAGTACAGCAGATGCACTCCACACAATGAAAACTAATGCAATATTTTGCAGTAGCGCAGAGGGGTGAAATTGATAGGTATATTTGGGGGTATAATGCAGTTGTGACACGTGACAGTTTAAAAATTTATACTTGCTTCAGTTAATGATACTGTATTCAGTTTCACTGACTAGCAGAGCCTTTTAAATGGGCTTGGAAACTGTGTTCAAATTTTTGAAAGGTAAGGTCATGACATCTTGATGACACAGTAACAAAGAAATAGTACTTCTTAGTTCACTGCTTTTATGCTAACTTACAAAAAGAACATCTGCTCAACTATGGGCTTCTACATTTCAGCCATGAAGTATTCTAATTAACTTCAAAGTTAATGGGATCACCAGGAAATACCCAAACACCGGAAATGACACAAAGCAGAACAGCAACATCATCAGTACCATTTAGGGAAAATTCACTAAAGATGGTTGCTAACAATTTGCATTGCTGAGTGCAGAAATTAGTTCTCTACATGTGAGACAGGAAAAAAAATGCCCCAAAATTATAGGGTTTTGTTTGTTTGTCAGTTGATTTTTTTGTTTGTTTGTCGGTTGATTTTTTGTTTGTTGGTTGATTTTTTTGTTTGTTTGTTTGTTGTTTTTGGTTTTATTTTTGCTTTTTTTCCTTAATGGTCACAATGGCCTAGAATTTTTTCCAAGTTGAGCTTTAGCTTCTGAAAGAAGAATCTCCATTTCCACAGGGAGACCACTTTGGTGGTGGGAAAGGACCTATCTTTTTCCTCAGCAAAATTAACCCTGACAAGACAGAAACTCCGAAACATCGAATCTTCTTTGATAATGAAAACACCAAACAGAAAACAAGTTCAGCCAGAGAATAACTTCAGAAGTGAGGTCCACATCTCATTTCTGATTATTGGGAAAAAACCACAACAGCAACACATCCTACGTCTTCTCTGCTAATACTGAGTACGCCTGTGAAAAACACCTTGAGAAGAACCTTCACAAATGCCAGAGGCAGACTCAGAGCTTTAGAAGTGTCCCCTTACTAATAAATAATCATTCTGCTACTTTATTAAACAAATAATGTCTGAAAGCTTCTAAAACACGTCCAGGTGTCCCTGCTTCACAAGCCTGGTTGTTAACTGACACCCAGCGCCTGTAAGGTCAGCAAACACTGCATGCTTGCAAGGGGAACATCCCTTGCTTTGGTCACATGATTGTCAGCTGAAGATAACCAGAGTTTATTTGGATGACTTCTTTATTTCTGCTACCTTCATTATGTAAGGATTTCATTTCTTAGCCAAAATTGAAGAGGGCAGCAGGAAAGCTTGACTCTTACGTATTCAATTTTCTGAATGAAATGGATTCATTTTGCACTAAAATTTCTGTCTCTTTTGTGTTGTATATTCATTTTCCAAAATACAGCATGTGCTCTTTCATACGACCAATGTAAATTTATCTCACTTCAGAGGCCAAATAAGGAACTAATTTTCCGTGTACAACCAATACAGAATTAACATCCCACATATACTTTAAAAGAAAACTCAGTCTGTCCTAAGGGTGAATTTTCCTCACATCTCTTCACTTGGGAAAAATGACCTCCTGATAGAGAATCTGTTCCCTGAGAATCATCAACAACCAGCCTTTAACATGCTCTCTAAGTCCTCACATGTCCTGAATAAAGAGAAACAGACAGTTACTGAAAAATGTTGGTCCAAGTTTGTGGTTTAGTAACCAGCAATCTCTGCTTCAAACCAGTATCACACAGTGAAGGCTAAAAATAGCCTAGCCTCTATATTTACACTGTTGGATAAGGTAAGTCCCTAAATTCATGCTGAAAGCATGTAAATAAAAATGACTTACTTTGCAGAAGCCCTGAAAACAGTAAATGCCTAAATGCCTGTCATGGCTTAAAATCAGCCCTCTGCTCTGCAGCCTGAATATGGTACTGCATATGCAATTTTGGATGCCTAGATTTAAATGCTTTCTAAAAACAGTCTCAATAAAGCTGGTGACAATCTAAAACAGGAGTTTAGAGGCCTGCTGGTTTCTCCCAGTAGTATAGGTGCTTTCTAGCTTTTCCAGCCCAAGTGTTTTCAGATGTAGGTATGACAAAATAGGCAGTGGGCTCAGTGTTACCCTCAGGACTCAGCTGCAGCTCCCCCTGCCCTGAGTGCACGCAGTTTCCACTGACGTTCAAGCGAGGTCTGCAGTGCTAAAGGGGAAGTCTTATTTGGCAAGTGACACTACCACACAGCATTGCAATCCACTGAGTACAGAGACAAATCCTGCTTTCATCCTTCTGCAGCAGCAAAGCCACATTAGCTGACACTCCCTTCCCTGAACCAATCGTGGGCATATTCTTTTGATTTAAATATGTTCCTGTGCAGGAAGGGCAGAGGACGGTAATTTATTTTCACAGAAAAATATGAGCGGCTATAATGATTAATGGGAACATAATTTTTCATAACACTGGGATACTAAAAAGAGAAAGAAATGTGGGACAAGTTATGTAATGTGTACTTACTGAAATATGCTTCATGTCTCTGGAAGGAGACATGATTTGCCATCCCCGGAGTGAACACGAGCTTTGCCACTGAGGGAAACTTCAGCTGCTTTAAATCACGAATCAATTCCCCCTAATTTATTCTAATTTATGGTGAAATGTCCTTGTGAATACAGCATCAGGGACACGCTGAGGAAGAAGAGTCAAAAACTTCTACACCCAACACCAGAATATCCACTGCATGACATACTCCCACTTCAAAAAGAACAGTATCACCCCTTTGACACATAGGCCCAAAACTCAGTGACACCAATGAGTACAAGAGCTGCCTTGCCAGAAACCCCCGAGCATAAAGCAAGGTTAGCACAGCTTCCCTGTGTCAGGACTGAAGTTTCCTGCAGACTATGAGACATTAGTCTGAATCTCTTACAAATAGCAACTGTACCCAGAGGAACAAGTGTCTTGGAAAGAAACCACTGTTACCTAGGATGACACTTCTCTTGGAACTGTGCTGAAGTTTCCAGGACAGACTCACTTCAGTTCAAGGGATTAGAAGTCATGTTTACAAAATTTTTCCTCAGGGCAGCACAGAAGTATCATATAATTCCTCTATTTTTCTTGTAAAACAGGATTAGGCACTTGTGCACATGTCTGCATCAAGAAAAGGGATTTTTAGCTGTGGTCTATTGGGCACTGGGGCCAGCCTTCAAATTTGTATTATGGCCTATACAGTGACTTAAGAAAAGGATGCAAAATTATCCGTGTCCCTCCTAGTGCAGGCTGCCACTCTTCAAGGAGAGGTGTCTCTTCATCCTTTCTCCATCATGGAAACATGAACAGAGGCTTCCAGGTTGTGAGTCCACTGAGAGGCTGTGGGAGCTACGTTTCCTCAAGGGGAAAACAGAAAAATGTGTTTCACTTAATGGTTATAATAAAGTGGATGCTGCTACAGTCTAGGGCCTTGCAAAATAAGTAATTAGAAGTTATGTTAGATTGCATTCTTCATTTAGACAAAAGAATCTGCCTGGAACGTGAATAAACCAAACGAGAAAAAAAAAAAATCTACTTCAGAAGACGGTGATCCCTGGATACAATTATTGTTTATATAAAGTTTCTTGTTATACAAGAAGGCAGGTTGTCCTTTCTGGAGAACAAAAAATACACATGAAGAAGTTCACATGAATCAGTTGGGGGAAAGAATTAGAGCAAGGGATAAACAAAACCTGAGATTCTAAAGGAATCTCGACATTGGTTGTCAAACCAGAAGTCCACTGAAATTCTACGCAGAGGTCCCAGGCAAGATGACAAAATGCAGAGATGATGAAACAATGGAGGAAGAAACTGAAATAATACTAAAAACATGCTTGTTTAATAGATTTGTTTCAGGAAAAAGTGTTTAGAATAACCGAAACACGTCAGCAGTAGCACAGGTACTGTGTTACCCTTCTGCAGAGTGCTCCTTGCTGAAGGCAGTGGTTACCATAAGGTATTGTATCAGCCACAGAAATGTTTTCACAGCAGGGCTACCTCTGGCTGACAGCCAGAATGCCTGTTTTTGAGCCATGGCAAAATGTTGATAACTGTTCTCTTTCTCAAGTGTGGGAAAAAAAGGAAAACACCAAAGTAAGCTTTTCCACCTTATTTGTACTGTTTTGTTTTTTTCTTTTTTAATACAAGGGTATTTTCCTGCCAATTTTTCCTACGAAAACACTTGGCCGGCTGACTCCTTCTTGGGCTATTTTATTGACTATTTCCTGCCAGCACAGTTCCTGTGAGTGCACACCACAGTGTGTCTCAACCTCTCTGCCTTTACACTCGCATGGTGCTCTTAGCTTGGCAGACTTATGTTTAATTTAACATTATTTCAGCCTGAAAAGCTGTATAAACCATACTTAACAAACACAGGACTTGATGATGCTCACGCATGGATGTAAGAAAAATAGTCCAAACAATCTTCTTTCTGTTCAAATTTCTTTCTAGCTGTACGACCTTTTATTTTCTCCTTCAGACTCACCTTTCTGCTGAAGCATTCTTGAACTCATGCTTCAATTAGTCCAGTCCTTCTTTGGAGCTGTAAACCCCAGCAGTCAGTAGACCAAACACACACAAAATTGAACAGGTGTTTACTGGTAGGATCAGGAGCTTATTTTTCTTTAAACCACAAATTATTTCCCCTCAGCCCCATTATTCTCAGTTTTATTTACCAGTGTTTACCATCTGAAGGCTGATTTTAAGTGGTGGCATGTTGCTGTCTTCTTTGTTTATTTTGAAGAGTTCAAACTGTCCTGACTTAAAAACAAACATATGAACTACAAACCACATATAAAGGAACTCACTCTGCTCATAACAAAAGTCTCTTGTCTTCTCTGAGTTAGTTTCAAACCACCTAATTTATAGAAATTAGATCAACAAGATACTTGCATCATGAGTACTGCCAGCATCATGAGTCAAGCTTGTAGTTGCCTTAACAGAGAGTAAAGAATTCAATGCATATGAAGGCAGCAATTTTTTTTTCTGAGTTAGGAACAGCAGTGCTGTTAAGATGTCAGAATTTAATTTCAAGTTTTAAAGCTTTCTTTTAAAATTATTTCCAGCTTCTGCATTCATAAGAACTTGAGTCTTCCAATAGCTTCTTTTCAGAAAATCGAAAAGATGTCTGAAGCACATGTCAGACAAAAATTACGTACTTTCCCCAAAATGCAGTTAAAACCACACATTCTTTATACACCATTATCCAGAAGATGGCTCTTCATTCTGAATGGCTGGATTCGTCAATACAAAGTTAGGAAATAAGCATGAAACTAATCCACTGATCTGATAGTATCAGTAGAGCTCATAAAATTCAGATATACAGTGCCGTTTGCCTTGAATCTGCATCTTCAAATACTTTAAAAACATACTACATGTTTTAACTATTATGAAATGTATTTTGGACTAAAGTTTCCCTTCACCTTCAAAAACAAACCCCCCAAGATACTCTGCCAATTTGATGTTTGGCACTCCCCAGCAAAAAGAAATTCAACAACTTGGCAAAATAGTCAGTCTTTCCTTTGAACTCCTATTTCATTTCAAATGCTTCCTTTTAAAATCACAGCGCCACATCAAAAATAACAAAACAAAATTCTCAGGTATCCAAATCCTGTGGTGAAGGCACCTAAATAGATTCTCTAGGTATGGAGAAAGAATTTGGAATTGAATGCAGTATGAAAAGGGTTTATTTCCAAACAAACAGCAACCTGCCAGAAAGATGTGCATGCCCTGTAATATTTAAGAAGAAAAGAGCTTCTTTTTAAGGCACCCTTACTCAGGCACTCTCCATGCTGGCGACACAACATCAAACTGAAATGTTGATACAAGCAGCGAGAAGACCTGTATCCTTTTGAGGGAAGAAAAAAACAACCCCAAAGCGTATGTCAGGCTCACAGTGCAGCAGACCACCCACAGAAACAAAGGAGTTTTCAAGCAGTGACCATCAGAACATGCACATACTGAAATAAAGCTCCCTGGCCAGCTGCTGGCTCTGATTAAGTCTTTGACAGCACAGGCTGGTGCTTGTGGCCTTAGCCCTGGGGATTAAATCAGGCTGCCGGCTTTGTGTTTTCTTAAATGTCTATTTCAACTGGAAATGAAGCATGAACGTGTCAGACAACTGTAAGTAATGAACCTTGCGGAGTCACCCCATATCTGTTGTCCTTGTAGGCTGAATTACAGCCCCATCCCCGGGCTGCTGAGGCAGTTTTCCCACTCTAAGGGAGAGTAGGGGCAACACTATGCCTCCAAAAATGCAACTCCATCACCACCTCTGCATGGAAAATGCATTTCCAATGTGTCTGTACTAAATGCAGAAGGATCCCACGGCATGGAAATAATGCCACGGAAGAAATGCTTCTATTTGCGCAGATTGATGCCTTAGGATTTTAGCTTTTATAGTTTCATATATTTGTAATCCTGCAATTCTTTAGTGTGTACCTCGGAGCTCAATGTAGAATTTAAGCAACTGCTTTTCCCATTTTGGTCAGACACAACAATTCCTCTCCAGGCCTGAGAATCAAGGACACCTCACTGGCTCAGGCCACGAGAAATGTAAACAAAAGTGAGTTGGAGGGGAGCAAACTGGGAGAATGGGACTGCACTGCCTGAAGCTGTAATTGGACAATTAACCTCTGGTAGGCAAATGGACAAAACTTATATCTGTCCCAAAAACGTGTGGCTGTGTCCATCCTGGGTGCAGTCTCTGCGAGACTCCTGCACTGCCCAAGGTGTGCCCTGTGAAGGCCTTTCAATAAATCCCTGCCCTTTATCCTTTCACTCTGTCCAGCCTCTGCTCCAGGTCAGCCTCTACAAGGCATCAGATTATTTAACTTCAGTCAAACATAGACCAGAGTCTCCAATGAGTTGTACCTACTGAACTATGAATTTCAGTGAGAAGTATTATTTAACAATTAAGATAATTAAACCAGCCTGCCAGCCTGTGAACAAGGACAACATTTACCCATCATCCTCCTTTAGGTCTTCTTCTGTTACAGACAAGGCAGGTAAAACAAGGGGGCTTCTTTTCTCAGGCTTTGATGTGAATTGTTACTTGGTCTGATGTGGCAGATGTAAATCCTACAAAATGAAACAAAATAAATAAAATATCCTACATAAATAAATAAAATATCCTACAAAATAAACCATCCCATTTGCTTGAGGATAATGAGATTACTAAATCATATACTAAATCTTTGAATGTCTTCCTATGGATCCCAGATAAAAAATTATATTCTTTGGATCCTGAACAGAAAGACAACAGTAACAATATTTCGAAAAGCCTATCAAATTATGGAACATTATACATTACTGAATACACCAATACCTCAAAAGTAATGATCCCTTGCCAGTCTGTCCAATGTAGCTACAGAGAAAGTACCAACCCAGCTAGTAATTGACATGAAAATACATGAAAATACTTCACTCTTCATCTTTAAAAAAAAAATTCCCTAAGCAAAAATTCAAACTGGATATATCAAGAAAAAAAAAATGCTTTTTCCACATTTTTCACAGTCAGGGAAGGATATTCCGGATAACTCTACAGTGGGTTGTTTTGTTTTTTTCACTCGAACATATTTGATTTTAGAAGTGGAAATAGGGGACCCTGTACTGCCTCAGTGAGGCTGCAAGACATATTTCATGAAAATTTATGACAACAACAGGACTTGCTCTCATTTGCAACACATGTAGGAGGCCTAGGTTCAGAATTTAAGCAAAAACAAGATCATAAGTACACTTAGATCTGTGGGGGCCAGTTTCATACAAAAAAAGCAACTGCTGGCAGATTATCTCTACCCTAAAGGACCAGTTTAATTTTAAAAAGCAACTGTTGGCGCTTTATGTCTACCTAACTTATTTTTTGGCTCCAGCCAGGTATTTTACAGGAAGTTATACCTCTAAATTGCTGTCTGAAGCATAGATGGGCACTGAATACAGAAACATCAGCTTCATCATTAATTGAACAGCAACTTTGCCATTGTCTAGTAATTACAACTCAGTTTTTACAAACAGATATTGCTCATATTATGAATTAACTACACATATATTAACTTTAACAGCCTGAATAGTTCATTGATTTAAATTCATGGCAGTCACAGTCTCAGGTTGAATTTAAGCACCTGATAAGAACTGAGGCATTATTCAGCACTTAAATTGCCTCTGTGGAGAGGAGAGGAGAAGCAAAGTACAGAAAAGGAGAGAAAATGAGGGAGAAATAGTTCAGGCTTTTTCCACTTGCCAGCTTGGGTGTCCTTTCTGGTCAATTATGCAATTCAGAGGAAGCAGTGTGGTGGGAAAGAACCCACAAGGTGCTGGAAAAGACCAGACCAAAAGGAAAAAGTCTTACCTGGTTAAACAAAAATGCCCTAAATGAAGAAGACAGGAAAATGTTGCCCTTGTTACCAGGCTGACTGAACATCCTAGTTTGCCACTAATTAAGTAGTTCTTCTCATTGACATGCAGGGTTTAATTTTTGAGATGATGTCACATGGTACTGTAATTCTTTCACCTTCTTTAGCTTTTACTAATAATTATGGACATTCTCCTAGTCATGTGTATACATGAATGATGTTTCAGCAACTTGGTGTATTTTATGGTGCCCTGAACTCCTTTGAGCATTATAAAAGAAAGTAGCATTGAACAGGATCAGTTCTAGTTTTGCAGTCATGACAGACACACATTCTTTATTTCAGCTGCAACCACATGCTTATTTCTACTTCAGCTAATGGCAAAATCTTGACACACTAGTAAGTAGGAAATTAAATTCTAGGATTGTCACTCTACAAAGTTTTTTCAAGCTCAGCTGCAAAACGACAAAATTTATGTACTTTTTATTCTATCAAATCATTAGTTAATGGGAATTGGAGTGGACTAAACATGAGACTATCCCATTTGGGATGCCACTTGATATTTCCTCCCAGATTAAACATTTAAGTCAGGGTCAGTCAGATGAATGCCCACTTTATAATTGCTTTTGGATATGGCTTTACTGAATTGCATTTGATCTTTTCTTTTTTCCTGCCCAATTTATTAAGTTATTTTAACATTTAAATTCTTCCCTTCAATCCCATTTGACAGGCTGGTGGTGAACCACTGAGACTATTCCAAGTTGTTAGTTGATAAGACAAGATTCAGCCAAGACTGTGATCATGCTTGTTAGTACTATTAAAAGTGTCTGATCCAGGCACAAAAGCTAGGAAAAAAATCACCAGTCAGCAATAGCAGCAGGTCAATTCTGATGGCGAGGATTAAAATGAACATTTCTTTGGGGCAGAGATGGCCGGGATCCCAGAAATATGTTTTGCAAAGCTAAGTAAAGGGAATAGAAAGCTTGAGGGAAAAATAAAGCAACTCTTTTAGTCAGGCAGGCAGACTTTCAGGACATTGGATCAGGCACAAACATTTTATCTGTCTTAAAGTGCTTCTTGCTGAAAAAGTTCTGCACGTTGTATTGGTTTATTTTATTATTCTCCAGATTCCCTTTACAGTCAGAATTCCTTTCTCCTGTCATATCAGGATACAAGGCATTTTATGATCAATCCTCCAAGACAAATAAGACCATCATTTTCCGTTACAAAAAGGAACTTCCTAGAACAAACTCAAATCCAAATCAGAAATACAAGAACTTCACCTTGCTTTTACTACCCCAAAATTCACCTAGCTGCATTCAGCCAGGAGGGCAAGGGGCAATGTTCCCTTCTGCCACTGTTTTACTCTGTTCAAAGGTGGTCGCTGTCTCGAAATATCTGTGCACTACGAATCACACATTTCTTTGCTAAACTGATACAACACTATCTTGGAATGCTGGATGTTAGTGAGCTTCAAATCGCTGAGGGTTTCTGTCCCTAATGCTCAAAGAAAGTGAAGGGATTTTGAGTAACAGTTTGCGAGGCGTGTGCTTGTTGAGCAATTACTCCCTAGCACGTCTAATGCTGAAGAAAATCTCATTTCTTTTGCAGAGCAGCCTCTGTATATCAGCCATCTGCCACTGACTTTAGCCATCAGCCCCTACAGAAGCACGGTTTCATCTTTCACTGAAGGATTAGCCCATGCCATTCTCATCCGCTATAGTCTTGCCTATCTATACACTTAACGCCTTATTTTTAAATGTCTCCTTCCCGATTATAACACACAGATTATTCTTCTCAGAGGTGATGAGAAGATGAGGAGATGATCTGTACAAGAACGAGTGGGGCATTCCATCAAATTTTCAATAAGCTCTGAAAGGGATATAACCTCTCTTTGTTGTGGGTGCAGTTGAATCTTTTCTGTTCTCTTCTTTTGCCAGGAAGATATGAGTGGCTGGAGTGTTTGATTCTATATATAACTGGTTGATGTCAGCTGGATGCCAACCCCTTTGGAGAGGATCAGCCCCCAGTTTGTCTCAGTACTAGGTACCATGCAGATCCCAGCACAAGGGTACAAACCATCCAGGACCAGGCAGGTCATCCCCATGCATAACTAACTTCCGAAGCCTCAGCTAAAGGGTTGACATCGCTTTCTATCTGCACAACAAAACAGTAGGGTAAGTGTATTGTTTCCTGAAATATTTTGACGTTGTCTGTCCTACAAACTGTCATATACAAGACATTTCTGTAACCTCTTGACTCTGCAATTTGAAAGATGTTTATATTTTTACTTAGTCAGAAATGCACCTTCTTTAAAGATGCCAGAGGAACTTGTTTCATTCCTCAAATTCTTTATTAGATTAAGAAATTTCAAAATATAACATTTCTGAAAACATAAACCAAGATGTAAATTAAAATTAGTTAGGAATTTACTTCTTGTAGTATAGTGAGTAGATGTGAGAAGGCCTAGACCACTGACATTGATTTTTACTGAAGAATTTATGTAACCAACTCAAAGTCCATTCCTTTGAATCTTCTATCCATCAAAACACGTCCTAACATCTGTCTGCGAGCAAGAACTGCCAGTGCATTTTGCAGTGCACTATTTCTCAGTTAGAAACCCCTGACTTCACTGTTCAGCCATTCTAAACAGGCTGCTGGAAATGAAAGTTGGCCGAATTGTGTGCGCTGACTCAACAATGTAAAAATGTGTTGTTTTTTTGCAGCAAGGAAAAAATCGTATCAGCAAATCACAATGTTATCAGATTCTGCCCTGGTCAAAGAGAGGAAAGAGCAAGCATCAGCCATTATGGATGAAATACACAGAAATGGTATAGCACTGAACCCAGCTTACTGCATATGCAATGTCCTCTAGCTCTCCCTAATACATTTTTTTAATCATAGAGTTTAACTCTCTTACAGCTTTGTCTCTGGGTGTTTTGCCATAAATAATCTTGTGGGAGTATCATGCTGCCTATGGTAACTAATCCTTTTGTAGTTGCCTCTTTTCATTTGAAAGCTATTTTCAGATGAACAACTGCTGTGGAGGAATGAAGTAATCTAACAGCTGATGTACATTCTGCTAGGATAGCCTTTCAGAACATTATTTGGGGTTAATAACATGACTTCATTCCATTTTAAAAGGCTATCACCTAAGAAACATAATGATCTGTACCCTCTTTTTTTCTTTTGCTCTGTTTCACTCTGCTTTTATATATAAATGATAAAAAATTTTGAAACAAATGTTTACATCTCTGTTCCTTTCAAATCTTGTCTTTGTAACTAACACATTTTACTAGCATTTGGCATTCTCTTTAATGCACAGCCACCAATTAATCATATTTGACAGAAATTTCACTTCTCTGTGGTTGCGCTGATGAAAAGACAGGCACTTATTGGAAGGTTGTTTGATTTTTCTAAAACAGGTTCTTGAAGTTATGCTTCTAGCATGACACTTGAAGAAGCAATTAACTCAGTTGGGAATACAAATCTGCTTGGCTTTCATTAAGCATGTGCTGGGTGCGTTGGAGAGCCTTCCAATCCTGCCTGTGAAGCCTTTTTTACCATCTACATAAAAGATCAATTTTCTAAAAGTGATAAGCACCCCACAAACCTCACAGGAATCACAGGGAGCTGCATTAATATTTAGAATTTATGAAAGTTATACCACTTTCACAGGATGAAATACTGAACATTGAATTCCGGTTTTGAAAATCTTTCCAGTGGGCTTTTATTTCAAAGAACTTGTGGATAGTTTCTGCACTCACTCGATGACCATTGCAATTGCATGAAGAGTAGGGTGAGAGACTTAAGAATTTTTAGAAAAAAGCTACAAGTTTCAGTGCCTGGTCCTACTTCTTCTGATATTTCCAGAGGCTTTTTTATGAAGTTTCTATTCCTAAGCAAATACTTCTTTCTTACTTCCATTCTCCACTGAACACGCACTCAAGTCTGAAAGCCAGTCTGCCCTTCCAGATTTCATTACAACCCCAATTTCTTTTGGTATTGTAAACCCAAGCACTACATGTGCCTGAAATAGCCTGTAAGCTCTTCAGGGCAAAAGGGAAAAAAAAAGTCTTTCATATGTTTGTTTGGAACCAGGCACTTCACATGGTAAATGTTGCTACTATTCATAGCAATACTAATAAATGTAGCATACAGCCCTAGAAATCATTGGCGTATTTGGATAATCTGTGCTGATGCTTAACATTTGCCTCACATAATCTTCCCTTTTATTATTTACGTATTATCAGATTTGCTGTCAAGATTCATACTCATAGTTATGGCAGCTTATCCTGCAAGATATGCTGTGATACGTGGCCACTGAAGGCAATTCTAACTCTTAGAAAACATTCTAATTTTGCCTCTTCTTTGGATGCTTGGGATATTTATATGTTTAAAAAAAATGAAAGTCCATGAAATGAGTGTGATAAGACACTGAAGTTTATAACTGTACAAGCTCAGTGAAGCCAGACAGAAAAGGGAAGGATAACCAAAGCTGTAGTCACACCAAGTATAAGCCAGTTCTTTGGGGCCAAATTTGAACAAGCCTTGGAGAAATCCAGGAGACATCTGGCCTTTAATTGGTTAAATTCAACTCCACTAATTTTTGACATTTTGTTTTGCCCTGAATTGTTAATTCAACGAGCTTAACCTGAGATCTAGAAGGTGAACTGCTGTCTTTCTGGGCTTTGCATCACTATGCCTAATGACAGTCCTGCAACTGGTAATTACATCAAAATTAAATGTACAGTTCCAGCCAGTCTCACGGTGCTGTGAAGCTCTCCACTGCTGACACAGGTACACAGTAACACAAGGTTCTGTAACATAAATGCCAGCGCCTTGGAATGGTGAAAGCATTCCTACTCCATTTTTATATTTCAGACTCTTTTTGTGATAATGCTTTCAGGTAAACAGTGACTCTCCACTTGCTTGTTAAAAGATATTCATAGCAGAAACAGTTGTTGAAAAAGTCCAAAACCAGCCAAGTTTTTTGCCAGTGTCTGAGATCACCCATCTCTGGGCAAGACTGGTGAAGACTGAAAGTCCACCTCTGCTGTTGGCTTGGGGGACATGACTTTGTCCCATTTTTTAGAGAAGTTGGACACATCATAAAATGCTGCAGGAATAGACACCAACTGTAAACTTTCTCAGGGTCTCAAAGAAAAATTGCATGAGTGAATCAGTGTGTGCATACTGCAACCTCCTCAAGCCCTTGGTTTGTCACTGGCAGACTTGGACTAATCATAACATTTCTAAGACTACTTGGTAGAGGTAAACTTGGATGTAAATACATATATTTAAGGAAGCCCTTGGAGTTCAGCACTTAAATCTCATGTCCAGTTCCATGTTGCTTCTGAAATGCATTCTTCAGTATCTACATGATTAACTGTCTTTCCTGATACACTTAAAAAATCTTATTTCTGATACTACAACAAACACACTATCTAATATTTATTATTAAAGGTTATAGTCCAGATTAAGGTATTTAGAAGATGGTAAACTGAAGGATTAAAGGGGTATTAGGTAGTGAATGCAGGAGGAACTATATAAATCATATTTAAATACAATCTGCTGTAATTTTAAGCACAAGACAAGAAAGGCTTGGCAGGAACAAATTAAAGAAGTGAAGATAAAAGGTTAAGATTAGGATTAAACTATGAATTAAACTTTCAATATTATTTTACAATGTCCATCTATGACATTAATGTTTGCTTTCTATCATCCCCTAAATGTCCTCCTTCTCTCATTCTTCATCACCTTATCTGCACTGACACTGAAACTATCCCTTGACACATCATAACACTAGACAGATGATTAGATTTTAGTTGGTAAGGAATTCAAATGAACTTTACACTCATGATTTTGGGATGCTGCCTGGATACACAATAGTACACAACAGTGGGTTACAAAGTAGCTTGGAGCCTTCAGTTAACATTAACAGGAACAGCGTGTATGTAAGGGAACAGCAAGGCCCAAAATAGATAAGACCCAGAGTGTCCCAGAAGAATCCCGAGTGGTCTGGACAAAGCTCTGCAATTGCCTTGGCACCCCAGTCTCAGAGGATGTGCCCACTCCTCACTCTGTGTACAAAAGAAGAAAGCTTTTCTGTGTGAAAGTGTTGCTGATTTGTGGGGTGAATTTCTTACTTCTTACTAACCATCCAACCATCTCTACCCCTGCAGTCATTTTGAGAAATGATAAAATCAAAATATGACTTGGAACTCAATTTCAGGCCACAGGCCAATAACCAGTGCAGTTCTCTCCACCTCAGAGCCAAAATCCCACCACTATCAGGCACTGATAGGGCTACACTGGGCAAGCTGAGTCATTTTCTTCCATGTTAAGAACTCTCTGTTTTGTAACTACCTCTTAAACAACAAGAGGTTGTTAGGATTCTTTGCACACACTATTTTTAAAGCAGAAGTGCACGATCCAGCTCATGATCCAGTTATCTTGCTCTTGTTCCACTGAAATCCACTGCAAACATTCAGTTGAAATTGGTATGGACAGAAATGGATCAACAGTGATGCACTCCAGGGCCCATCAACTTCTTTGATTTACTACGTGGAAAACTCTTGTCCATCCAGCTTCAGCTAAATATTTAATATACCTGTCTCAATTAAGTTTTCCTAAATGTCAGCACATCACATTGTTTTTCCAACATAAAGTTACTAGGAGACACATGCCAGGTAAAACATGCCATTTACTCAAAACAAAACCTTTCATATGCAATATTGACTTTGGCATTAGGTTATTTTCTACAGTTAATTAATTTGTAGTGTTAATTTTAAACTGGGCCTCCTGTCTGCTTACTCTGATAGCAAGATACTTATTATATACGATTTGTCCTCATTTCATTTCAATACATGTCGAAGTTCAGAATTTTAAATCCTGAAGACCATAAGAATATGTGAAGCATAGAATGTCCTATCGTTGTTATATTTCTTAAATTCTGCAATGTTCTAAACAAAAATAAATACATAGAACATAGTTTCTTCAGTGTTTAGGTTTCTGTATTCTAAGGTTTAAGTTTTATCTCTAGCTCAAGGACATTTAGTGAGACTTCAGTCACGAAGCAATAGCTTGCTCCATGTCACCAACGTCCCAGTTCCCAGAACACTACCATCAAGATGACCATAGGAATTCTGACATTCAGAATTCTTTGGTTGCAGTCCTGATTGATCTCCCCTTCTCTTGCTTATGCATTCCCCTTTTCAAATACCACAGGATGTGAATAGAGACATAGAAGAAATTTTCCCCAAGTAGTGAATAAAGAAATATGCATCCAGTACTTCAGTTTCCTCTTGAAGAGACTACAATCCAAAATGTTCTAAATTAATCAATTCCCAGAAGCATATAGTAATTCTTTTTTAGGACTGTCATTTTCTACACCTTGAGATTTATTTTGAAAGCTAGTTTAAAAACATTATTTAATAGAGAGGTGTGTAAGTATGTTTAAAGGGGGTTATCTCTTATCTATCCAATGCAGGACACTGAAAGTTAACTGAAGCTTTGATGTGGGAACCCTGGGATCAGAAAGAATTTTGTTCCCCATTTCAGCAGAAGCCAGTTTTCACTAGCCTGCTATAAATACAGTGTGTAGGACACTATAGATCTGATCTCAATAACAGCTGAAGCAAATTTGGAGCTTGAGGTGCTTAGCATCTTCAAAAATGCAGGTTTGTGATGTTCAATTGGATGAGGAGGATGTTCAATCCTCTAAAATTCTGGAAGAAGGCTTAATTTCACTAACACTGTGTGATGCTGTGCTATGTGTTAGCTAAGCATGCATGAACATGTTGTTGGATTTCAGGTGCAGGGCATGGAATATCAGACATTTAAGACAAACAGAGGTTTGTATTTACCCATTGCATTGCAGTCTCACCCAGTCTGAATCTCGGAAAAAAAGTCAGCACGCCCAGAGATATCATGGTGGAGGAACTGTCGACACTCAGCAACAGAGGTGCCAGGCTCTTCAAGCGACGCCAGCGGAGATCTGACAAATACACATATGAAAATTATCACTACGTGGCAAACAAACCAAGAAATGTGAGTATTTTCTAATGGCTTCTTAATGATTCTGGACTGCGTTCCTTTGGTGCTCGTGATACATATTGTGCATGATTTACTTGTAGTTTCAGGAAGCATAAAAGCAAAATCCTAGAATGAGGCTAAGAAGAAGTGTTTCAATTGTATTTTATTAATTGAGATCCTACAGACAAATAAAAAAATAAATTTACATTTCTTTTTATATGGTATAGATATTTCCAACATCTTTGATCACTTGCTCAACAGAAGTTAAATGAAACTGGGATAAAATGAGATCAAGTTTGAGATTTGATAGATCTGCCTTTTTAAAATAAATCTGCACAAAAGAAATCCCATAAAAAAATACCTGAACAACTCCACTGAGCACCTAAGGCTATTATTAAACACCATTATTTAAAAGCCTATCTCTGAATACTGTTCCCCCATTTCTCCCTCTATTGAGTATTAGAAGCTACACAGAGAAATTCTGAGCACACCATGATCATATCTTTTGGGGCTACATAAAAACAGAGGCCAGACAAAATTAAGGGAATAAAGAGCAGTTATATTTATTGAAGGGCCTTCAGGTACATTTTTGGGCAGACGAAGCCCACCCAGGGGCTACACCCAAAAAATGGACCATGGGTTTTCATACTTATATAAGTTTAGTCTATTTGCATATTGGGGGTTAATCTTCCAATTACAGCTTCAGGTAATGAAATAATTTACCCCAAGTTTGCTCCCCCCCAACTCACTTTTGTTTACATTTCTTGGGGCCTGAGACAGTGAGGTGTCCTTGATTCCCAGGCCTAGGAATTGTTGTGTCTGACCAAAATGGGAAAGCAACAGCTAACACTCTATATGGAGTTTAGTGTTCTACACTAGAGAATTACAGGATTACGAATATATGGAAAATATAAGAGCTAAAATCCTGAGGCATCAATCAATCTTGTCAGAGTTCTGTATGCAATTCCATGATTTTGCTACAGTCTGACAGATCTGTTTCCCTCTAGTCCACGTTTTTCCCCCAAAACCACAGAGTACACAGGTTTTACAGTCGGTATGACATTCCAACACATGAAAAAATGATGCCTCTGGCTCCTGTTCCCTCCCCTAAGTGTCTATTTAGCACTGCTGGTGGTATCTTCATCATCTTTATGATTCTGCCTGCCAAAGTTAATCTTTCTAACATACTTCAGGATGACTAGAAAACATTCTGCCTTGATCTTTTTTTGCTGTTGTTTCAGGTTTAAACAAGTATTATTTGTTTGCTTTCCTACTTCAAGAAGCTCTTACTCTAAACCAGTCTATATTTAAATTGCTTTTAGCCTATGTGTCATAGCTAAAATAAGATGCTGACTTCTTATGAGACGCTAATTCTATATTTATGTAACAATGATTAAGCCTTCGGATGTTTGCTTAGAACCAATAACCCAATAGGAGGGTGGAAAATAACAGCATATCATGAATCTCCAGAAAGTGACCTGCACTTAAGTTGTTATTTCTATTACAAATAAAGGAAAAGACAATCCCAAACAAAAGCAGTTTAACAAATGCAGCGAGTTTTCAACAGATAGGGGAAGAGACGCTTTGAAGAATCAATGCTTTGAAACTCAAAGGGCTCAAACTTGCCAGATTTCTTGACCCTTTGGGTAGCATGGGTGCTCTGTCTGGCACAGAACAGCTTCTAGTGTCGAGTGACTGAAAAAATGCTCATTTTTGGTTACTTAGACACTTTCAGCATGAAGGGAATACTGTACCAAACAGCAGGAAAGTGTGCTCTAGGACTGTACACCCTGGGAATCAGATGTGGGCTGTAAATTGGAGTATTACTGCAGCCTCCCCAGAGAATCACAAGCCTGAAGTGCTGTTTCTTTCTGTCTGAACGCAGCGTGGAGAGCCCATCCAGAGTGTCAGAATGGACGGCCTCAGTGTGGAAGGAATTCCCCAGCATGCCCCAACGACACCTCCCAATACACCTGACCCCCGGAGCCCTCCACACCCTGACAACATCGCCCCAGGTATTATGTGAGTCTACAGACACTAAGCAGATGTAGTCTCATTTCATAGCAGAGAAATGACCTTTTTAAAGACGGTGTCTTCAACAAGAACTTGTTAATGGACTAATATTAGAAATAGACACATTTGAGTCAGGTCACTAATCAGAGCCTCTCCCAGAAATGTAAAGTGGTGCTCTTAGCTGCTTGTGTTCATTTTTAAAAGATCTAATATACCTCTTGCACTACTTGCTACTTGTCTCTAAACTGAAAACATATCTTAATATCAAGAGAGACTGCTTCTATATATACATGCCTTAAAAACACTGAGACAGAGATCCTCTGATGTAAAACCACATTAATACTCTGATTTTTCTTTGCCAAACCATTGTTTCCAATATGCAACACCCTGCTCAATGGTCTGAAAGTTATTCATTGTAGTTTAATTATCCATAAATGTAAATCTGAAGCCACTAAGTTTTGCTAGAACCCTTTAGAGAGGAGTAACTTTAAAAGGAATTTGCCTCTGGCTGCATAAACTGTTCTTTTAAAATCCTTAACTGTGAGGGTACTGTTGGCTTTATTTAAAGGAGGGAGTTACAAGAAGGCCTTATTTTGTATTCTTTAAAGACTAGAGAAGGCTAATTTGTTTTAATTAAGTTATTCAGCGATATAGCCCTTCTTCCTGTTTATGAATTATCCATGAGCAGACCGTGGTTTTTACAAATTCATTCTTTGTTCAGAATTACTCAATGCATGTTTTGTGCAGACCTTTTCCAGTCCATGTAATCTAGGTCAGTCCTGCTCTGTTGGTGACTGCTGAGGCTCTGTGTATCCTTTGGCCAAACACAATGCAAACAGAGGTAATTTCCATTGCTAAGACATGATACAAATCTTCAAGCCTTTCTTTAGGCAAAAAAGGTCTGATCAGAGTAGATATTAAGCCACAGGGAGATTTAAGCTTATAGAAGGAAATAGCATCCATTTAAAGAACTAGATGTAGATGTACTTGAGGAAAATTTCACTCAAAGAGGTAGAATTACCTTAGTTTTAATCAACAGAATGTTTTTAAAATCTTTTTGTTAATTTAGCCCAAGGACTATGTAGGTACTGTCTGGTTTCAAACAAATGCTTACGATAAAAACAAATTTATATAAAACTAAAATAAACTTAGCCTCAACAGAAGCTGGAATACTTTGGAGCAGTAGTCTATCTAAAAGACTACAAATTTCCCCTGCCAGATCTCTGTTTCTGTGTAGCTATGGCCTGGGGACTTGACCCAACTGTTCATTTTAACTCACTGAGAACTCTGCTGTGTTCGCTCCTACTTCCACAGGATGGTGGCAAGGAATCAGAAAACACAAAGTATCGTTATAATCATTTTACCTTGATCACATTGCAGGATATTCTGGACCACTGAAAGAAATTCCTCCTGAAAAGTTCAACACTACTGCTGTGCCAAAGTATTACCAATCTCCCTGGATAGAAGCCATTAGGGATGATCCAGAATTGCTGGAAGCTTTATATCCTAAACTTTTTACACCTGAAGCAAAGCCGGAACTGCCTGACTACAGGAGCTTTAACAGGTAATCTTGAATGAACACCGAATTTTACTGACCAGAAGAAAATTACTATGAAATAAAATGTTTCCACCAGCTTAAAAAACCGTACCACCTGTGTTTGCAAGTGTATGCATAAACACGAACACACGCAGAGATTAAAAGTGGCAAACAAGAGCATTAAGGAGCAAATTAGTCTATTTCTAAAGTATGGGCCCAAATTCAAATTGTAGAATTAGGAATACAAAAGAAATTGCTAAAAATAATGAAAGAAAGGAAGTATCAGAATCCATTGCCCAGAGAAGTTGTGGATGCCCGTTCCTGGAAGTGTTCAAGGCCAGGCTGGATGGAGCTCTGAGCAACCAGGTCCAGTGAAAGGTCTCCCTGCCCCTAGCAGGCGGGTTGGAGCTGAATCATCTTTTAGGGCCCTTCCAACCCAAACTGCTCTATGATTCTAGGATTCTGTGATTCAGTGAACTCAATAAATGGGGAATATGAGCTTCAAACTCCTTTCAGGATGCCTGTTGTTGACTTCAGGAGGTATGATATCATAAGATCTCTCAGGGAGACTCTCAGTCAGACCTTTGTTTCTAAGCTGTATAATGCAAACCACTCTTTTTAAATACACCTCACATGGCTTTGTTTTAGGCAATGATAGTGCAACGAACTTTACCCCACAACAAATCCCTCACACTAAATAGTTCGAAGATTTCCTATTTTATTGCAGTGTAACATTTTTTATAACTTGGACAACCTTCAGCAACAAATTAACAAGTTAAACGTTGTTTTACTTAGGTAGTAACTAAACTAGGGTATTATGGCTTTCAATAGAATTTCTAGCGATATGGACAACACTGGGTTTTTAAAGTCAGAAAGGAAATTCTTACTCATGTCTTTTGCTTTCTTTCATTACATTTACACTATTTTTATTTACTGAAGTAATGGACAACCCTGCTGAGATCCAGACAGCTGAGCCAAACCAAAACCGCTCCTCAAAAGGCCAGACAGCAATCTTTTGAAAAAGAAAATGGTTCATGGCAATACAAACGTAGAGAAAAATACCACAAATGTCACTTGTGTTCTTGATGTTGATGTGGGCCTCAACTACGAGTGCAAGGACTAAACCATTACACAATTCAGCATCAAAATTGGCACTGCACGCACTGCACTAGTTCTGGTTTCCTAGCAGCAATATACACTGCCATGTTAATAATTGAGTCTGTGTGGCACACTCTTCTCAGCAGACAAAATAGCAAATGCAAGTCAGAGATGTGCCACAGCTGCCAACATCAGAACAGTAACAGCACAGTTTATGCACTGTGGTTATTGTAGCCTAAAAAAAATATATTTTTTTTTAAAAAGAGCAGAAGAAAAAATGCCAAAGATGCATATACATGGAAACAGAATCGGTTCTCCCTCTCACAAGAGGTGCTAGTCATTATTGTGAAGTACAGCATCAGACAGGGCACAGAGACTCCGTTAACAGGGATATGTGTCTTGGGATGGTGTCTGATGGCTTCTTTGTGGATTTTTAGGCTGTCTCTGTGGTCCCATTTCTGTTAGCTGCCCCCTTTACAACACTAACTATTTGGACTTCTTTCTATGTGGATTTTCTCTATGTATGACATGGCAGAACTGTGGCTCAGCACAGTCTGAATTTCTTGAACATATGTGCATTCTTATAAAGGAAAGGTCCATATTCTCCCTCGTAACTGCCACAAAAAAAACAAATGCTGGCACATTAAATCCAGATCCAAACTGTGAAACTCATAAATTCAAACCAAAAGTATATAAACATAGTCCACCACAACTCTCCTTCTCATTGAAAAAACCTGATATCCACTAGAAAAGGATGCCTTGTGGCCCTAGAAAAGCTGTTACTTGTTACAGTCAGGTTTATGTTTTCTAGCAGATTCAAAAAAAATTGAGAATTTGAAAAATTAATATTCAAGATACTCATCTCTTGGAGAGGATTTTACAGCCATGACTTAGATGTCTACACTCCTAAAAATGCACAGGAGCGTGTTTGATGATGGGATTTGAAACAGCACACTGCCATGCCAAGCTCTCCAACAGATGAAGGCTAACTGGACTTCTGTGTTTAGATCCTGCTAAGTCATTCTGTGCATCTAGGTCACAGCATCCTTGGCTTGCTTAATTGCAGTCTTGGGGAGAAAGCAAATAATACCGTATGAAACAATTCAAATGTTATATAATGGCACCATTTTGTTATCAGCGAGGGTATCTATCCAGGCTTTCTATCCGGCTTCATCAACCAGTAAAGTGCCACTGTGTTTGTTCTCCTGCAAAGCACTGGTACAGTCACCATTAGTCAGGAGGGGGTGTGGTTAACAGCAAGTGTGAGCCATAGGATTCCCAAGGGAAATGGACCTGAGATCCTTCCCAGTTCATTCCCTGGCGTCTGTTGAAGTGGCACTCAGACTTTACAGACCATTTCAGGTTCCTTTCAGCTCTCCTTGTTACACAACAAACTGGAAAAGCAGCACAACCTGAGCAGCTAGGGAGGTCTGATGTGTTGGAACTGAGGCACACATTCACAGCTTAAAAGTATCTTCAGCACTAAACAGCATCCAGATTTTTTTCACCACTGTCCAGCAGTGAAGAGGTGACTCTGGATCCTGCAGCAGTGCAATTTTTATAACATTAAGGAATTTTTAAAACCAAATAAGGAATTCATAGAGGTATTTTTTGGAGTCTAGTATTCATTTTAAGCTGCAGGGACATTGCAGTGCTGGCAGGTCACTGGAGGAAGAACCGTGGCAGCAAATGTCAGGAGAGTTTGCCCTGTGAGGCAGGGCTGTCTGTGAGACAGGCAGTGGTGCTCTGACAGCACAGCACCCGGCAGAGTGAAATGGGGCTCAGAGGGGCTCTGAAAACACTCTTTGCACCAGGCTACTTGATGCCTTAGGATTTCAGCTTTTATATTTTCATATATTTGTAATTCTGCAATTCTTTAGTGTGTAACTCTGAGCTCCATGTAGAGTTTTAGCAACTGTTTTTCCCATTTTGGTCAGACACAACAATTCCTCTCCAGGCCTGAGAATCAAGGACACCTCATTGTCTCAGGCCCCGAGAAATGGAAACAAAAGTGAGTTGGGGGAGAGCAAACTAAGAGAATGGGACTCCACTATTTGAAGCTGTAATTGTAAAATTAACCTCTGATATGCAAATGGGCAAAAATCTGTTCAAAAAACGTGTGACTGTGTCCATCCTGGGTGTAGTCTCTGTGAGACTCCTGTACTGCCCAAGGTGTGCCCTGCGAAGGCCTTTCAATAAATCCCTGCCCTTTATCCTTTCACTCTGTCCAGCCTCTGCTCCAGCTCAGCCTCTACAAGGCATCATCTTCTTTCTCCTCAGAGATAAAATGAATCTGTGCTAGTAGAGAAATGCTGCAGAACAGACCATGCCATCTGGTTTCCCTTGGAGATTCATTCCCATTGGGATTGAAGAAGCATTTACTAGTGAAAAAAATTCTTGTCTCTTTTACGAGTGTAGAAGCACCAAGTAATCACTCTGTGGGAAAGCAGCATGAATCTGCATTTGCTAAGGAGTTTATAATATTACTTAAATTAGTACCTTTATTCCATCTGCTTTCTTGGAGCTGGATAAAATGTCAAAGGTAGGATTATGAGTAACATACAAAGCACTACATCTTACTCACATAGGACAAGCAAGTCGGACTAGTTCTGCCTCTCCTACCAGATAAATTGTTGCTCAACTTTCTCAATTCCCAAAGACTACTCTTTCAAAAATACTACAGGAATCCAGTCCATCTGGACTGGGCTCTGTTTTCATTGATTCATGGATTCTGAAGTCTATTATAAAATGCTAAGATCCAGGATCTCACAGGAATTTTGGGTGCTAACTTGAAGTGATGTGAGATTAGCAGGAGCCGGGTGCTTAGCCAGTTCCTTAGCACCCAAATACCTCTGTGAAATTAGCATTAGCTCTTGCACTAAGCTCCTGTGAAGCTCTGAACATTTTTCAGGGTCAAATTCTTTGCTCCTATGTCTCATTTTTTTGCAGAATTAATGATAAGCAAAATGTTCTATGAATGAGGATCCCATTTTAAAATGTGAAAGTCACGTTTTTTGTAATTATGTAACTGAAGGTGCTAATCTAATGCAGTTAAAACATTTCTTCAGATTTTCCCCAATCATCAGCTACAAGCAGTCTCCGATGTTGAGACAATTTTTGTTCTTACTGAACAAACAATGTTCAGTAAGAAAGACTAAGGCTAAAAAATTAAAACTAAATCCTGCTAAAACGACAGCTAAAAATAAACATGATAGTGCCTGCTATTGTTAAATGAAACACCTACTTTTTAGGAATATGCAAAGTGAATATTAAACAATCTGTTACACTTCCTGGTGCTATTTCCTATGGCTCTGAACCAGCATTTCTGCCCTTATTATGAGCAATGACTACTGGAATTTTTTTACGCATGAGATTTAGGCTTCTATACAGTGAATCAGAGCTCAAGCAGCACAGCTGATGTGCACACAACAGAGGTCATTACAACACCATGTTGTCAGACAAGTTATTGCTCACAGGAATACATTTATGGCTGCTGTAAAAGAAAATCAACATCTATTAGCCAATTACTATACTCTCCTTTCTGTCAATCATCATGTGCCCCTGCCTATAAGGCAGGAATGCAGAGTTCTCTGAGGCCAGACTTTGTATAGCAACTACAGGGGGGTATTTGGCCACAAAAGATACTTGAATTTCCAAAGAAAGCCCTCCTGGTTCTGTTACATACAGAAATATGCTCTGTTTAAAACCCATAAATACTACAAAGAGGATGTTTTAGACAACAGAATTGTTTTGCAATTTATACAACTATTATAATTCTGTTTATTTTGATTATCCCTTTAATATACATATCAATGGTAATTAAACATCACAACAACGTGAGAATGTGTATCGTAATTAGGGCAGCAATTAAAACAATATTTATTATCTGGAGAGATGTAGATCACTACATTCACTCTGTGCCAATTACCAAGCAATTATTTTTAATCAGGATCATACGGTATCCATGTTGACACCGTGACCTAGAAGACAGCTCCACAAGAAAAGCTTGATACCACAGGCTTGGTACCAACTTTGGCTAAACAATTTCCTTTGACCTCAAGAGAGTTTAAGGTCTGGACTGGCTGCTGCTGCTGCTGCAACATCTTGTCTTATTATCATTTGAGAAACATTTTTAGAGCTTAATCCAAAGCAGTGTTCTTCTCTCAGTGAGGGTGCATGCCCAGAGCTTGCATGATTTTTTATATCTCCCAGGATTGATGCCTTGGAGTTAACACCACCCTCTTCAACAAATGGCTGCTCGTACCAAAATGGAGTGAATCATCCACGTAATGACAGAGCAGCACCATTTCTTTTATGTCACAGATTCATTTTTCTGAACTAATCTCTTCTTTTTATGTATGTATACTTAATTCCTAGTACAAAACTTAGGGGTTTTATCCTGCTGAAAATCCTAGACAGATCTCCAAAAGATCTCTTTTAGTTTCTGTTGGTATTAATTTCTCTGGACTTCTGCTATAATACCTGGAGAGACTGGAAATATATTCCATCAGATCTGTTGTTCTGTACCACACACAAAATATACCAAGGCTGGTGAAATTCCATTTAAAAAAAAAATTCATTTTCTCGTGCCATTATATATCTGGTTTTGCAGAAATCAGGTGCTCTTGTGCAGTTTAAAAATCTGACACCCTTCACTGGCTAGAATATATCCCAGCAAAGTTATGCAGCTGATCAAAATGCAGAGCACATACCACAGTCTGTTTGTTTGTTTGTACAAAGGAGGCTGGAAGAAGTGACAGGAAAACTCAAGGGGTTCTTTTCAATCTGAAACCTGTATATACTGAAGTTCAGGGGAGGTATTTGTAAATACTGTTGTTTTAAAGTATTTGCAAATCCATGTAACAGTCAGCTCCAGCTTAGTATTCCTTATCTTTCAGTTTTTCAGGCTTACTGCCTGAGGGAAAATTTACATTTAAATAACATGGAAAATGCTGGCTGAACAGTGTTTCAAGGTTTAGTTACATAAACATTTTCTTCAGAAACAAAGCTAGTGTATCAAGTCCTCACCCATTCCCTCCTTTCCAGAGCTTGTTGTCTTTGGCTGTTCCTTCCTGCTTCACTCATTAAACTCCACTCCTCTTCACTTGTGTTGCTACAACTGTTCGAGCGGACTGATAAAAACCAGATTGCTGAAATAATTTGGATTTTGAAGTGCTCCTTTGTTCTGAAGGGTCTTTGTTTAACCCAGATCACAGAAGTGACCTAAGTTTATAGCACAACCCACGTACATTCTAACTGGTACAACAACATGGTGCTGAAACAGCGTAGTGGGAGG
Source organism: Callaeas wilsoni (assembly GCA_013398955.1). Taxonomy (NCBI): domain Eukaryota; kingdom Metazoa; phylum Chordata; class Aves; order Passeriformes; family Callaeidae; genus Callaeas; species Callaeas wilsoni. The sequence goes on from VWPU01007423.1 coordinate 125,702, forward strand.
AACAAGCAGCTGAGGAGAGGAGAAAATGGGGTGAGAAGTTTCTGAACTAATTACTTGCTAGAGAGAATGTGTTGAGCTACAGTTTCAGACCTATCAACTTATCACCAACAAAATAAGTTTAGTAACTGTGACTCACCAATTACAGGGTTTTCTTGCAACATCTTTTTCTCTCGGCATTTCCATCCATTTGAATTTTAAAAAAGGCTGCGTGCTTTATCTAAGGGGAAATTAACCAGATCTTAAAGAGAATTCCTCAGAAAAACAAACCGAATGCTTTTCCCCAAAGCTTGAATGTGTAAACAAGAAATCAGAACAAAAATCTGTTCTTTTCAGCTTCTGGGAGGAAAAAAATCCAAGTATTTTAAAAATCGCATTTAACTTTTATTTCTCTGATATCTACAGAGTTGCCACTCCCTTTGGTGGTTTTGAGAGAGCATCAAAGCTGGTTAAATTCAAGGTACCAGATTATAATCTGCTGATGCTAAACGATCCCAGATTCATGATCCTTGCAAATCCTCTTGCTGCCAGAAGATCCTTCAACAGGACTCCCAAAGGATGGACGTCCGAGAATATCCCCGTAGTGTTCATTCAGCCTGCGGAATCCAACACTGTTCCAGAAACAGAGGACCTGTGAGAGAGGCTGCATTCGACATGGTACAAAATGCTGAAAGCTGCACATCTGTGTATTTTTGGTCCAAATATTACTAAAGGCTACTGACAAATTTTTTCCTTGGAAGCTGGAGTATAATGTCTGATGCAGTGTCTCTTTTCTGGCACCCAGTTTCATCTGTAAACAGAGCTAAATAAAGTAACTTGGAAAATATGACAGTGATATTTTCTATTTGTGTTTACACGTTCTTTTATTTTCTGAAATCTTTGCGTGTCATTTAAGAACAAGCGTACCAAGAAAAAAGAAGAGACACTGCTCTCAAGGGTCTTGACTTGATAGGCACGATGATTCAGGGAAAACAACCAAGCAAACTCTGCACTCAATGCACCCCAAGTCCTGCCTGCTCAAGATAAGTTCTGACAAATCAACCTTCTTCCCAAACCCTCCCTCTGGCCCAAGTTAAGAATTGTGTCATTACTTCAGTGATAGCAAGTTCAGGCCATTTTTCTCCTATCTGACTCTTCCTCAACTTTTATGACTCATGTCAGTGCCTGTGTCACCTGGATTTGTTTACAGAAAACTCAGTAAATTTGGCAATGACAAGGATTACGTAGTAGGATGAAAAAGTACAGAGATATTTCCTGGATGTCTAGAATGTTTGTATTATTCACAACCAAAAAGCCCAGCAGTGACTGGTTATGTCAAACACACAAAAATTGTGTCACCAAGCTCTCTTACCACAAATGCGTTTCTTACCACAAAGAAATTTCATAGAGCTTTTCCCCTACACCTGTGCTGGGACTTAAAAGCATGAGAGATTTCTTGCTCTTCATATACTGACAAGCTCTGATGTTTTATAACTATAAGTCTACATGTTTTTCAAATGTCATTTCAAGGCAGGTAGTTGGCAAAGGAAATTTTGCCATCCATTTCCTTTAATTTACTTTGTCACACAATTTTCACAAATAAACATACAGGTCCTGAACAAATTTAGGAAACAAAGAAATGAATTTTTTTAAAAATCCACCTCACTGACTGAGAACACTTTCCTAGAAAAGGATTAGTCTGGGGATCTTAAAAGTGCACATTGTACAACTATTAAATGGACAATGACATAAATATGAATTCTTCAAAGCTAAAAGGTGCAAGACTAAAGAAAAAACCTACGGTGAGGTGTAATGCAAACAAGTTCTGGAGGAATTAGTTTTTTATGAGCATTCATAAGCCTGTTTGAAGGGAAATATGAGAAAACTGGTGCTTATCACATACCCAGTATATTACTGTATTCTCTGTAAAAACAACCTATACATGCAGAGTGTGCCACCTTGCTTCTTACACAGCACACTTAACGGCAGCTTTAGTTTCCTATTTGTCCATGGATCCACTGGAGCAGAACGGGCTCAGGAGGCTTCAGATGTTTGAGAGGTGCTGAGCCCGCTACGCGCGTGTTCAGCTGGTGCTGCAAACAACAGAAATCACCCACAGTCCCCAAGATCTGTCTGAGACTTCTCAAAGCAGCTGTGTCACCGCAAACCCGGTAGCTCTGATTCCCCTCTCAGCTTCAGTCATCAGCTGCAGAACAGGAGCTGTGTGCCTCCCGTCTCCCAGCTCTGCCACCGGAGAGCTCCAAGCACACCAGGCCACCGCGCGGGCCGGAGGGCTCCGTGGAAGCCCAGCTGGCAGGGAAGCGCCTGCAGCCACCCCGATCAACCTGCCCACACCGAGGGGCTTTTGCCAAACCACCCGCTGGGAAGAGGCCGTGCTAAACTCCTGAGCCATGCCTGAGGAAGGGTTTGGGAGAGCGCTAATTGGCAGAGGGAGGGCTGTGCAACGTGCTAAGCATTCAACAGCACGGAGGAGCCAGTGTCTGTGTCCAGGAATGTTCCCTGGCTGCATCAGCCTGGACGGAGCCTCATTGTGCAAGTCCGACTGCAATAAACAAATCCCTCTGCCAAAACCCAGCTCCTCTGCCACAAAGGAATATCTCTTGGTGAGACCAGGAATTCAGAAATCCTCTGTTAACTTCAGTGGGTTTTAGTACCTGCATTTATTTTTTCAGACTGTTATATTGCTCTTGAAGTGTATCCTATAACTAAAGGAAAGCTGCAGAGGGGCTCCTAAAGCCTCCTTCTTTTAGCTGTAGCAAATACAGCTGCAGGGACAGGCTGAATGGGAAAACACACAATTAACAGAGTTACACAAACAGAAATAAGCACAACTATATAAATATTTCAGGAAATGTGCATGTAACATCACGTACACTTCATCACAAGATACTCGTATTTGCTTCAAAAACAGAAAGGCACTGAAGGGTATGGTGAGAAGGCAGAAGTATGGTGACAATAAATATACAAAACAAAAGCCTAAAAGTCTTAGCTCTCAAAGGCTTTTTTGCCTCATTTTTATTTACATTAAGGTACCCATTGCAGCAGTATAAAGTGAACTCAAAAATTCATTTAAATGTTTTCACTAAAAATGTGTTAAATTGAGAAAAGAGATTTGCTGTTTCCCAGTCTATACAAAATACTCTATGATCACAGTATGTAGAAAATAAATAAGAGATGTACACTTCTAAACAGCTCCATGACTACAAAGGATTTTTAAAACATATGAACCTTAAACCTTTTTTAAAATGAAAAGTCAGGGTTCATGGACTGTACTGTCTGCACTGGAGAAAAAAAATTAACTGCATGTTCCCTTCTTAGAAATCTTAAATATGCCAGCATGTCTTGGCTGCTTTCCCCCCCTGCATGATCCATACAACTGACAATTGTGGAAATAAATTATTATTCTATTGTCTCAAAGTATCCCTGTGTTTAAATTAATATAATACACATTGTCTCAATCAGAAGCAGGAAAAACACACTGGAGACAGAATTCTACTCCCAATGAAATCAAACAAAGGTTTTGGCCCTGCCCTCTGTGCAGACAGAACTTTACCATGGTATTTGTTTCGTCTCATATTTGTAATCGAAATTTATGCCATTACCAAAGATGCTATGTGTTCAGCCTCAGAATGGATATTGTGGATTACAGAGCTGGGCCTAACTCTGTAGGTAGTTTGTTTTGCATTTTACATAGGATGAAGTGCTCAACAACCCTAATAATGCCTTAGAAATACTCTGGGAAACTGCATGGAGACATAGGGGAAAAACGAGCCCATATCAAATAAGATCTCTTCAAAATTATTTTCAGACCAGACATGAACAATCTGCACTCTACCTCAGCTCTTAAATGGCCTTACTAACTGGCAAAAGATATTCTGGGCAGCACCTAAACCAAGAGGATAAAACGGACTTCCTGAAATACATTAAGACTGTGGAGCATAAACCCTCATATATGTTAGATTAGAATTTCTCATTGTAAGGCCCATAAATTATAAGTGGACTAGACAGAAACACCAGAAGATCCCTATAAGGCTGACAAGTCACGTAGCACTGGCTCCTTCGTTATTCCCAGAGGCTACACACTGTTCAAAACTAAATAAAAAGTGATCTAAACGATTTATAAATAGTGTGTTTGCCACAGAGCTGTTATGTAACTGGGTCTCAGAATATAGATGATAAAAAATAGTTACAAAATGCAGTCAGCATACTGATACGGTTTAAGAAACAAAAAATTGCATTTAAAATACTCTTACTAAAAGGAAATTTAAAAGCCACTGAAAGGGTGAAATCCTTTCGAGGAAATAATACGTTATTTTAAACAGCCTGCAGACTAAGTGTTCAGAGCAAGGAAAAACTACTACAGAGCTCTAACCCTTCCCTCCAAAATAAAAAGAAGTTCTCATGGTTTAAGAGCACAATAGAGGAGACTCAGAAAACAAAAAGACAAATAAAAGTTTACTGCAAGGACACAGTAATTAAACTATCTCAACACAAATAAAGGAAGTTATGACAGAGGTCTCCACAAATGGTATGGAAAAGATGATGAGGGAACAATAACACAGGAACAAACTGACTCTTAATAAAATGGTAAGGAACCAACTTTAACATGAACGGAATAAATATTTTTTCAAGAAATGCCTGGTTGTGGAACCTGGTGCTATAAGATGCTATGGCTCAAAAACTATTAATAACTTCAGAACAGGATAAACAACTTCATAGAGGTAACTATGCCTATTATGGATAACAGCTACTATGGGATCTGCACCTGGAACGTAGGAAGTGCGTGAGAAAGATCACCCCACATTTACCCCATTTCTTTCTATAAATATCTTCTACTGGGTACTGTCAAAGATCTGGGAATGAAGGATTTGTCAGTCCTATCAAATAGTTTCTGCGCCCCCCAACCCATACATTAAAGTATCATTTGAATTCTGGCACGTGACATTAGTACCGATGTTCATTAATTTACATCAAAATATCCGTTAAGGGAGCAGTGAGAGCAAAGTCAATTCCCACATGGGAATGGGGACATTTAAATGTAAGCTGGAACCAGACAGAGCCAGAGTTAACTTAAACCTCCCACACAGCATATGGGCACTGCAGGGAATACAAAAGCCTGACCTTAGGCAAGACTCCTGCTCTTATACAGAGAGCTCAGGCTAGGACACAACATACAAAACTTGTTCCTCAGTTTTCCCTTAATAAAATAGAAATACTAATGTAGACTGTATAAACTTTTCTTTTTATTATTGTTTGTTTAGGGGTTGGGGTTTTGTTTTTTGGGGTTTTTTGGGGGTTTTTGGGGTTTTTTTGTGTCAAAGAATGAATTTAATGGTAAAAATAAAGAAAGTAAAAAATAGGCTTACATGAGTACATACATAATATGTATGGCTATAGTGCGTAATGAATGCCGGAAGCATTACATGTAGAATAATATTCTACTTTCATTTTACTTGAAATACTGGATTTCATTCTACAATGAGCAGACTCTAATAAAAGTATCAACAAATTAGTATTTGATGTTTTCTAAATAAAGATGTAACTTTAGCTATTAAAAAGTCCAAATAACTTCTCTTACTATTATTTTTGGACAAAACTATAAACTAAATTCAGGATGAATTCACAACCCTTTTGTTTTCAGATGGAAATTGGATTTCCTGAGAACAGACTATTCATCCAAAATACCTGGCCCAGAATTTGCAATACTTCCCTACTGCACAAAGACACTGTGAGACAAAGTTAAACAGCACTTGTAAGAGGCAGAGGATTTATAAATCACTGTAAGAGTGAAAATAAGTCCCGGTATTGTGAGCCAACTATTCTTTCAAAAGCAAATGGAGATTAAAATATTCGATGGTGTTTGTACAAAGAACAGCTTGAACTTTGCCAGTTCAGAGCTGGCTGTACTCATTAGCACAGGAATGCCCTCAGGCTGCTTTGCATGGAAGGTATAACTTAGTAACTTAGAACTGGATTTCTCTGGAGTTCTGAAGGACATATGGACAGTCATCTTCAAAAAAAAAAAAAAAAAAAAGTAAAAAGTTTCAAATCTTGAGGAGATCCTGGGTGCCAGGAGGCTGACCATACCCAGTCCCCATAGTGGGAAGGCTGGAGGCCATGCAGAAGCCCAGAGTGTATCATTCCACTTCCTTTTCCTTTGAAAAGATTCTCTGCAAAGCCAAGTTAATCGAGGCAAATACTAACTTGAAACAGTAGTTACTGTGGTCATTACCCTCCAGATTACTGAAAGATGACTATGCAAGATAACTACAAATGATTATAAACAAACATTTGAGGCATGACAGGCTCTTCCTAGGCTGGCCTACTGTACGTCAAGGAGCCAAGTAAGGCTTAATTCCGGTAGTGAATTCCAGCACTATGTCATTCCTCAAGTTCTTAATGAGAACATTTTGACTATTTGCTGGCAAGTGTAAAAATAAGAACATGCTGTACAAAAAGGAAGGAAAAGAGCAAGCTGAACTAAAATGGAAGTGCCTATTTCCTATTCAGGTTTTGCAGTGATGCAAATACATTTAATTAATGTCTCGTTGCTGAAAAGGAAGCGATACTACACACAGTTCAAAATGAAAAGTCTCCTTATGTTTAACAATGTCACGTCATCATTCATTCAGATATGGCTTATAAAATAGGCAGAAAGAAAGGAAAATGTGGAAATGGGAATCACTGGGAAGGAAGCAGTAAAGCAGACCTGCAGCTCTAGGGTTCCGTGAGATGAAGACAGCGCTATTCTAGAACGTGTTCCTTGCACAGGACATTTTCTCTTAGCAATGTTTAGAGGCTTCGACAGTTAAAAAACTTCCTCTAATTTTCAATCTAAATTTGGTCATACCCATCTTAGAGTAATTTCTTAATACCACTCTATTTTTTTTTTTTTTAATTAAAACACTCTTCCTTTCCCGTCACATTTGCTTCAACCGTTATACTCAAAAACTGTAAAGGTCTTTTATGCTTTAGTTGTCCAGACTAAAAAATCCAAGTCCTTTTAGTCTCTTGTCCACTCCTTTCATTTAGTAGGGATTTAAAACATTTTCTTACAACTCTTCTAAGTTCAATTTCTTGCATGTGGATTTCCAGATCTGTTCTAAGTTCTCACAGACCACATGTACAACACATGGCGTTAGTACTGCTTTATCTGTACAAGAAGTACAGGGCTGAATTTATTTGTGACTGGATTCACATTTTCCACAGTAGCATCAAATCAGTGACTCACAGCCTCTCTGTCTTTGGCTTACACACCCACTTCTTTCAAATTCTCTCATGTTCCATCCAACAAGCTCTGAGCTATTATCAGGGAGCCTTTTCCATTAGGCTCTAACACACGACCTTGTACTTTATATTGTATCCCATTTTATTTCTCTGCTCCTCAAGGTCATCCAATTAGTTCTGTACCACATCACCCTACAGGGACCGTTTCCCAACTTTGTGATGTCAACAGAGCTCATTTGCAAGTTCTAGTTTTTGTGCCAGGATCACTAATGAAAAAATTAAACAACAGGAGTTTCAATATCAATTTTTTGACAGAGCTCGAACAGCTTGCCCCTGCCATTAAGTGTAACATATTGCCACCTTTTCCTTCAAGCTATTTCTTTGCCCATCTGACACTTACCTTAAGCATTCCCCTTTTCTTCAGTGTAACAAATTTGTTTATCTAGAAAAGCAGTTACTGTATCACAGAAAGAAAGCAGGCAATTCTGGCATGGTCTGCCTAGAAAAATGCTTCATCCTATTTGCTTCCACATTTTTTTTCCTAAGATATCACCCCATTGTTTAATACTGTGTTTTAACCCTGTTACATTTTGCTTGGTTATAGACTGAGGTGCATGAGGAAGGGACTTAACTCATGTATTTTAAATCAAATAATGCTCAGTTTCACACCAAGGACAAAATATAAAACATTTTTTGCATTCTATTATGTGAAGTATTTCATGTATTTTTTACTTTTAATGAGACAGGATATATATTATGTAATGTTAGCCACTGTATTACTTCTAATTTTATACTCACTAAATTCTTCTCTTTTGTTTTCATTTTACTTCACATTGAGTTTCACCCCGAAAGTTCAGTTCAATCACAGAAGTTGTCTGTATGAATCAGACCTCTCTTTCTTTATTTTTCTGTTGCAGACATCCATTCTTACCGGTTCACATTCTAGGAGGAAGCAATAAATGAGACCTGGGAACTTGAAAGGATTGTTCAAGACTGATGCAACATAAACAAAGACCATCAGAAAAAGTTCAAGAGCACCCAGATGAGGACACACTTTCAAACAATTCTCAGATATATACAGCATGCATAGAATTTTCTTATACTTCGACTGTTTCAGTAACTAACTTTAAAACCAGAATGTCCTAAAATAGGAAAGGATTTCAATTGCATTGTTGTTCCACAGAAGTAGATTATTGGACTGGAAATTGGATTATCCAAGAGGAAAAATATTCATTTGCAAGACTTACGCAACCCCCACCCTTTTCCTTGTTCCTAAAGAATGAAAAAAATCAAGAACACAGAGACCTTGTTCCAGGCCTATTATCATCAAAAAGTCTGGAGAAGAATGCAAACCAATGTCTCTTTTTCTCAGGGTGAAATTCTAGATGACTTCAATGAAATTGCTTTTGCCACCCCACTGAACATTGTAGCCCTTGAACACTACCAGGAAAAATTGTATAGTCAGGCATTGTATAGTACAATGAATAAGAGCAAAGTATCTTGTGTTTATTCCTGCACCTATAGGAAGAGGACTTGAAAAAAGATGGCTGTGCTCTATGACAGTGTCCACAGCTAACTGAGAGGAGAAGGAAAAAGATCCAACTTGACCAGAAATGCTAGGAAGTTTTTTTTTAACCTATCTAAAAAAACCCCACCACTTAACACTCTCATTGCTTCTGAAGCTTCACTTAGAGCTTTTAAGATGAAAAAAGGTAGTGAAGCTTTTTTTTTTCCAGACAGGATCCATTTTCTCCTTCTTTCATTCATGACTTCTTATGTCCTCAATTTACATGTATAAATTTTAGGCTCTATGCAGGATGTGGGAATGAGATCAATCGGATGAGTAAGCTTCATATGACTGCTTGCTACAGACTACATGAGGAAAACACTGCTAGAGTGTATTTAAAAGAAAGGTTGTGGGAATACGCGTAGGGAAGATTTGAGCACTGGAATAGAGTTAGGTAAAGTTCCCCATAAGATAACATGTAGGTTACTGCAAGCTGAAGACATATTTTTCATTTGTTCTGCTCTTATTTTGGATCTTTTTGTGGCAATACAGCTGAGCATACAGGCCAGAGAACTTGGGCTAAAGTGTCATTAGGGCTTCCCTTCAGAACCCATAGCAAATGCATACGATTGCTATTTTATGTCACAAATAATAAAAATACTATTTACCTTTTCTCTGGTTCTTCTCCACCTTTATGGCTCTCCTTCCTACCAGGATGTTTTCTTTAACTTTTGCAGGATTATGCAGAGCACAGAGCGAATCACTCCGTGTAAAGGCACTGCTCCTGAAGACAAGCAACTGCAAGAACATCTTGGAATTTGAAAGAATTTTTTCTCCTCTCCAGGCAGAACTGTTCAAACATACGATCTGACAATACCCCAAAGGCTTAGAGAACACAGAAAAATCACACATTCTGAAGTTACCCTTACCTTACTTAATGAAATTTTATCCTGCTACAGTCTATGCAGAATAGGGCCCAACGTCCCTGGTATCTTTCAAATTACATTTTCTTCTAGAAGAATTATTCTCTTTATCCTTTTTTTCTCCTGAGAAGAGTATCACAGCCTCAAACACTTTTCAGAGCTCAGTAATTACTTCACAACAACATGATGGCAGCTTCCATCCACTGGAATTAAATGTGTTTTTCAATTAAAATGGCATTATCTCATAAGTGCCTTAAAGTCAATGCTAAATGGCACTTGATCACATAAAAATTATTTACTATAGGCCAGTAAAACAGACTGGACCATAACAGGCAGTATAATGTGTAGCGCTGAATGAAACGCAGTGAAAATACTTCAAAAAAGAGATGTAACTAATAAATCACACCTTAAATTCTGCATTGGCTTGTGGAATTTTCTGCCTCAGACCCTACAAGTAATTTGCTAATTTACATTTTGCAAAACACCCCAGTAAGCACAGTCACAGTTCCTGTTAAGTACACAAAGCTGATTTCACATGATTAACAGCTCATGAGGAGGGAGAAAGATCCGTGCAGAAGACAAGAGCAACAATGACAAAAATCAAGGACTCAATAAAACATTGCTTAACTATTTTCCAAAAAACCCCACAAACTTCAGTATTCTACCCCTCCAAGGAGAATTAGAGCAGGCATACTTTTTTATTAAACATTCGAACATGAATAGGATAGCAGCTGATCGAAAAGGTCGTTGTAAACATGCTCCAAGCTTTAAGAAGAAATACGAAAGAAATTAGAAAACAGGTGTTCCAGTACAGCTACAGGTATGAAAATGTTCACAAAAACATGCATATTAAAAAAATAAAAAGACATAATATAATTATTTCAGAGGAAGAAGTCAGAATTTATTTACAGAACAGCCATTGGCAACAAGATTAGAGATGACCCTGGAGCAGGAAAACTGTAACTCAAAAATAAACCCTTGTGTGGATCCCTAAAACACAGATTTGCAGCTCACCCATTGGTGATAATGATGTGTGATGCCTGCAGCACTGAGAAAAAAATATTTAATGCAATTACTTTTCAATACTTTGATGTCTCCTAACTACGTTAAGACTTCTCTTTTGGCACATAACTATCCACAAATGTGTTTTACCCTGGAATGCACATGTGCAAACCCCCAATGCCCTGGATGTGCTTAAGGATGTGGATATGTTCTGCCTCCTTTCCCTTCCAGCTTGGTGTTTTGTGTCACACCCTGAGCCCACCTCCTTCGACCCCTCTATCCGAGTTTAACACCTTCAGCTCCCTATCAACTCTCCAGTGTAACAATCGATGTCGCTAACATTACCAAAGTGTACTTATAAACCCACACAAACATTCCTCTGCATCATGCCTAGCACATATCCTGTACTGCCACAAACGGCAGCAGGAAATCATTTGCCCTGGTAGCATTGTTTCGTACGTGCACCATTTATTCTAATTTTAAAATTCTTCTGCTACCTCATTTAGGGCTTCCTGTGCTGCACCTGTGTCATTCTCTGCCTGAACTGTGTGTGGAAGACTCTGTTAAGATTCACTGCCAGAGAATCTTAAAATATACTGTAATTAAAGCTCACAGACCACACTTTGAGAGAAAAAAAGGAACAGAAGAAACCAATATAAATCCTGCAGGACTTCTAAAGATTAGTGGTGAAAAACAAATCTGTGCTGAAGAAAGGGCAGAGGCAAACACGAAAAGCAGAGTTCAGGGAAAACAAAAATATCAAAATGAGGTCATAATCAGAATGAGGTCATAATCCCACTTTGGGACACACAAGATGCCTTTGCTTGACTGGCTTTGCAAAGAAGTAAAGCAGGGATCAAGGACTGAACTGACACTACCCAAAACAATAGGCAGAATGCTTTTTATAAGTGTACAATAACAAGATGCACGAACACAATATTAGATTTTTAGCTACCACGTTAACAATCTGACATTTAACATGTTTGTACCCTTCAATTTCTAGTGAGAATATAACAATAAACAGCTAAGAAAGAACTACGCAAAAAAGTAGTGCCAAGGTACTGTATGAGTCTTAGAACAATGGATCTGATATTCAATTCCCTTAAAAAAAAATCACAAATTCTAGGAAAATTTTAAGAAAGCAAGAGACAAGCAAATATGGTATCTGGTAAAAATTAAAAACATCTGGCTAAAACATCTTAATGCCTCAAAAAAAAAAAATTCATACAAATTCTGTATTAAGTAATTCCAGTTTGTGAACATGACTCCACAAATCACTGAAAAACGTGGCTATGCTATCTATCTATCTATCTATTATCTCTCTCTATACAGGTAAGACAAAAGATTGGAAAATTTAATGACAATCTTGCCAAAGAATCACCAAATCAAAAAGTTGGTCAAAAACATTGGAGAGCGAACCTGCTCAAATTGCTTTGCTAGTGGGCTTTTTACATTAGCAATAGAACGGAAGAAACAGTAGCAAAAAGTAATCTGATCAAAATGTATCCATTCTTAACAAAAATGGATACAAGCACAACAAAAATGTAGTATTAAGGCAGTCAGCTCATTTGATGCAGTGCCTTGTACTCCTCACAGTCATTTTGCAATCTGGATGACCTCAAGTAGATGCAGAAAGGGAACTTTATAGGGAAATTATTTAATTTACTGTTGCAGGAGATGCTGTTGGAAAACTGAACATGCTTTTAGGCACAAAAGCACTTTTCCATTCCTAGAAGACTATCAGAAAGGCAATTGAAAGAGAAAAAATACAAGTTGTGTCCATCAGCATGTGCCAAGGATTGATGTTGGGTGTGGTAGCACCTAAAATATCATTGCTAATTTAGAAACGAAATGTGTTAGTGAAATCTACGTGTTTATCCAGGAAAAATATCATAAGAGTGGAATATAAAAGGTACTTGAGCAACTAGAAATATGAGCATCTGTGGATACGGAATTCCTATCTCAAATAGCAAAAGGAAACACCCCTCCCTGGACAAAATAATAGACCAGATAAAAATCAGAGGGAACACGACTTTGGGGCAGTGACTCTGGGGCAGGTGATAGATAAAATAATAATAATGTAGGATCTTTCTGGGCCGCATGGAAGTCAAACGCAACCCTGAGGTGGATGTACACTTGTGTGGGATTTGGCTCACAAGCTACTCTCTGCCACTGCCATTCCACGGGCATCTCAAGGAGAGCCAACGTGCACAGTCAGATATCCTGGAATGAGAACTGGAAAACAATTGCTGGAAAAAACAGGCGCCGCCGCGCTCATTTTAACGGGTTGTTAACTCCAAACCCGAGTACCTGAGGGGCACCCGCTGCGCCCTTTAAACCGAGGACGGCTGTGCCCTCGAACAGCGACCAGGCGAGGAGGGAGGAGCGGGGCTGTGAGAGCCCCTTACCCCGCAGCGGCTACCCCCGCACCTTCGGCAGGACGCGGAGATCCGAGATCCGAGCCCCGCTCCCGCCCCATCACCTCAGGCGCCATCGCGGCCCCTCAGGCGCCCCCCGGCCTCGCGCACCTTCCCGCGCGCCCACCGCGCACGCGCGCCGGCCGAGGGCGCGGCCGAGGCTCCGATCGCTTCTCCCCCGCCTCCCTCCCGCTCCCGGCTCGGGAATATCCGGGATACCGCTCTGGGAAAGCGTCCCGGCCGCCGCCACACTGCGCAGGCGCGGCGGCGCCGGGCCGGGGAGGGGAGCGCGAAGGAGGAGCGGGAAGCGGGGGAAGCAAAAGTTGCCGTGAGGGCGGGGCCGCGCCCGGAGTCGCCGCCGGGAGGGGGCGGGAGAGGAGCTGCGCGAGGAGGCGCCGGTGAGCCGGGGGTCTGCGGGCACCGAGTCGGGGGCGGGATAGCGGCTGAGCCGCGGGTCGGGCAGGGGGCGAGCTGCAGTGGGCAGGGGTCGGCTGAGGCTGGGGGTCGGGCACGGTTGTGGCCGCGATCCTGGCGGTGCCGAGGTGGGGACGGAGCGCGGAGCGCCGAGGGACGGGACCGCCGCCTCCTCCCGGCCGGAGGGGCGGCCGGGGTTAAATCCCTGCCGGGGCTGCGTGGGTGGGGGTCAGCGGCGGCTCCGGGGCCGCGGCCGGCGCTGCCCCCGCGCGTTGTGTAAGCGGAGGGGCCGCGGCGCCGAGCTGGAGCGGGGACCCCGGGAGCGGCGGTGCGGGCTCGGAGCGAGCCGCGGTGCGCGGTTAATGTTCAACGCGGCGGTCACATGCCCACCAGCGAGTTCTGCAGGAGTGTTTCCAGACGCTGTCTGGAACAGGAAATGCCAGTACAGGTAGTGTTGGAGCTGTTTGAAATTTAATCAGTTTGCAGCGTTTTGGAGGCAGAGTTGTTTGCTGTGCCTTCGTACAGATGGAGTTTCAGAGGCATGTGGGTAGATGTATGCAAATGTATGCAAATCACCTGCTTAGCATCTTGTCTAAGTTTACCTATATCCCTTACTTTGATTTTCAATGCAAATATTTTAAAATCATCTTTTCAGAGGAACCATGAGTTGTTCTCTCAACGTGTCTTTTTCCCTTCCCAGAATAAGTGCGAGTTTTATATATCTCTACTTAGTGCTTTATTTTGCTCATCAAACACCAAACCACTTAAGCTTTCTTAACTTTGAAGCTACTAGGATTATTTTAAGAACGACAACTTAATCGTGCAAACAGCATCGTGCCTGATTGATGATGCAGCATCCCCTTCCACCCCAAGGCAATGGAAAATCCCTTGACTGATTTTATGATTACCTGCTCTTTTCTTGTAGAATGAAAGGGTGTTTTTTGGTGTCAAAATAGTGAGACCTCATGTTATAATCGGTCTATAAATTAGCTTTGTGAAAAGGTAAATAATCTTTTCTTCCCCTAACAAATTGTTGCAAAAGAAGAGATACTTACTGGTTATTTTTTTAAAGTATCAAATTACTTCCATGAAAAGTTATTATTCTTGACTAGTGAGATGTTGACAGTAAAAACACAAAAAATATGCACTTGACTTTCATATCAAGCCTTGATAGTGCAGAATCTATTTTGGCCATACAGCGTGCTACTGACAAAATGATTTGGGTGTGCGACCTGGAGGGTGTCAGGGTATTGGCACCATCCCTGGTTACTCCTTGGTTAATGCCTCTTGATAGAGTAAAACAGTTTAGTCACTGAGGAATGTAGTGATGGGAGCAAAACCTACGCACAGAATTCTTCACAAACTTCACGGTTTGAGCAGAAACAAGTTGGAGTTTGTCGGAGCCAGGTTAAATGATGATGGGTTGAAGCTAGATCAAGATTTTAGATGTGTAGACTGAGTGAAATGTTTGTAGGAAGGTTTGTGCAGGATTTGTTCATGAAGAAATATGTGAGGTGTAGTGATTCAGACATTCAAACTTTTTTTTTTTTTGTCAAGCCTATAAAATATGTGTGGGTTTAAAGATGATGCTCACATTACCATTCCTTGTAACTCAGCTCTGTCATTTTTTTCCTGGCGACTTAAGAAATCGGAAAGCTTTTCGAGAAAGAGCAGAACTTGGTATTTTGCACTTCTGTTAATGATCAAACATCTGCGCAGATCAAACAACTGAAAGGCGAAGGCAATTAACCTGAGATGAAAAGGCAAGTGTGACTATTGCTGTAAAGATACATTCTATCTTTCTGAGGCTCGGGGAAAGAGTACATTGTAGTCTTTGAATAAATCACATGTAAAGCAGTAGGAAGACGCAAAAATCTTCTCCGCAGTGTCTGTGTGATGATTCACTGTAAATGCTGGCCCATGTCATGGGCTGGGAATTTGTGTTCTCCAAGATCTTTACTCAGAGTTCGCGTTGTAGCTATTTCTAAAGTCAGTTTCTCCTTGTAACAGATGAGGGAGGCTGAGCTGTGAACCTGTTGTTTTGGTTTTGATGCAAACAGGAAAGTTTTTATTGGAACAGCTTAAAGCAAAAAATTGTACTCTTATACAAAAGCCATCTGGGATAACATCTACGCTTCTGGTTCTCCGTCCTGGACGGATACAGAGAAGTGTGACGTGCAGGAGCAGTGGTTTGGCATAGGAGGGACAGCTAAATAGGCAAGGGCTCGAGAAGAGACAATAGAGATCTTGAAAATAGCAAAAGTCTGGGTTGAAAATCTACGGGGATTGTTTGGAAGAATTTCTAGAGGAGATACCATCAAATGCTCCTTTGATGTCTTGGGGACTTGTCGAGTCAGTGCCCAAAGGAGAAAGAATGTGTCAGACCAATACCAGCCAGTGGTAATATACTGGTATTGGTCTTGTCTTGTAGTGTTCTTGTTTCTTCTTACATGCGTTGCGAGTAAGTGCTATTAACGAAGTTTTTCTCCCTCTCTGATGTTTAAAATAGTGAGAATTTGCATTCCTGTAAACATACTTCTGTGACAACTTTTGAAGTGAACGGTACAATTTCCAAAGAAAAAGACTGGTGGCTGCTAAAAGCATTACATGTATCTTATGGGACATGAGATCTGTTGACAGATAGATTTAACAGGGTGGCTACAGGTGGAAGGGGACAGGATCTGTGCCGGGAGCGAAAAAATTATGATTCAGCCTCATTGAGGTGGCTGTAAGAGATTATTCCTTTCAAATTTTGGTCTTTTTCTACATTTTTAAAGCAGCTTCACTGTTTATTTCTTTTTTTCAAATGTAGGGAAAAATCATTATAACCTCCAGCACTGTCTCACAATACAAATCAGATTTTTGTTCTGTTGACAAAAATGGACAATTTTAAATGACAACCTTTTGAGCTGAGGAAAACACTCAAATTCTTGCAGTTGCAAGTTGTTGACTTTTTGATAAATTTCATTCTGTTAAGGAGGAGACAGTAACATCAGTCCTGATAATATTGGCTCATTGCAGAGAACTTCAGTGATTTCACATCATAGCTCTATTCCCTCATAATATATTTCATTGCTCTTCCTTCACAATTTTTGTTGTCTTGTGTCTGAATTCCTAAGTTACATCAGTCTAGGGATTGATTTCCCAGAGTTGTCAGACTGTTGGGTGGGGTTGCCACCCCAGACTCAGCACAGAGGCATGAACTGCAGGCAGAAGCAAAAAGCTGTGTGGCTTGAAAGTAACCCCAGCACTGAGCATGAGAAAGGTTTGCCTTTGCAATTAGTAATTTGTACAACACACTGAGAATAGTTGCAAACTGAAGCTGAGAAGATGTAAATAAGTATTCTTCAGCCAAATTTCAGGGATAGAAGCAGTCAACAACTTTTGAACTTATTGGCAGGTTTCCACTCAATTTGACAGAAGGGATAGAAGCCTCAAAGATGATTATGTACTTAGAAAGTGCATGAAAAGAGGCAGCTGGCTGCAAGAGAGAGACCTTGTAAGATGATGTGAGGAGCAGAGTTGGCTTATGCCCCAGCTAGGGAGAAAACTGCGACAACTCAGCCATGAGACAGAAAATTATCAGGAGCCCAGGCATTGGTAGTTCCAGTGTTCACAGAGCCAACTGTTTATCTCATCAGTTTTATCTCGTTGGATATCAGAGATGCTTAAACCCAAATGTGCTTGTAGAAAGTGATTGTTTAGGCAAAATATCAGCTGCACTGATTTCTAAGCTTCTTTAGTGACACTGCTTCTTACGCGGAGGAGTCCGTGCCAGCCACATCTACGTGCTGGGTTGTACCAACCGAGCAGGTGATAACGTGCAGTTCTGCTGACAAGTGGATTTGTTGTTCTGGAAGCTGTAAAGGCAAGTGCCAGAAATTTTTGACAGGCATGTATTTTGTCCTGTAAGGCTGCACAACTAAGGGTAGCCAGGTGCTTTATGAGATCACCCGTGACTGAAGAACGGTGACTGAAATTGGACAAGGTAGAAGGAGTTAGGCTGGTAAATAGACGTTGGTTTGAGAGCTTGTAGCCCTTGTTTAGTGTCTGTGGTTGAGAACAGTTGTCCACAATCAATTCCTGTAGTCTGAAGGGCAAGAGTATTCCTTTAACTCTCAGTTGCTAAAAATCTTCTGTAGCATGTCAGTAACACTGTGCGAAATAACCTTTTTCCTGAAATATTGCACTTACTGAAGACTCAGCATGGTTCAGTCACAGAATGGTTTGGGTTGGAAGGGCCCTTAAAGATCATCATGTTCCAAACCCTCTGCCATGGGCAGGGACACCTTTCACTAGACCAGGTTGCTCGGAGCTCCATCCAACCTGGCCTTGAACACTTCCAGGGATGGGGCATCCACAACTGCCTGATGATCTCTGTCATCTCTGATGCTCTGTCACTCACACCTTTGGCAAGCCAAGAACTTAAAAAGAGCTGGTAAACCCCAATGGTTAATAAATGCTACAGTGCCCTTAGCAACACTGGCTCACCACAGACAAGGAAGAAGTCTTCAGGTCCTAATTATAGTGCTGTTGACTATTGAATTTAGGTTATGGAAGTCTGGTCCAAGTCCCGGTCACCTGAAAGTTCAGCCAAACCCATGGGAGGTGAAGCAACCAAAACTGATCAGCAGCATCACTTCTCTGGTTTATGGAGCCAGAGTGTGATGGGCACAGGCTTGTCAGCAGAGGAATAATATCCTTGTTGGTTTGGGTTTTTTTTCAAATCGAAACTGAGATATTTGTACAATGCAAATTTCAAAACAAGATGCTACTATAGACTTTCTCACCTTATGGAGAGGCTGTGATGACAAGGTTACCCCATTGCTTACGGCACCATTGGAAGGCTCATCTACAGTGCCCCTCTTATGAATGTGAAGCCAGGCACCTTAGTATTTGATGCAGTGGAGAAAAAAGGTGCAGTGGAACTTCTGCATATGAAAACTGCAATGAATGTGTTCTGCAATTTATTAGAATAAGGTTGTGTGATAGATGGAATTATTTGTACTCACAACTTTGTGGATGTGAAATTCAAAAGGAAGCATTTAAATGCAATGGGACAGTAACACAGACCTAATTCAGGAACATTTTTTCCATTAAATTCTTGCAGTGAATCATTATAACTTTTCCTGAGAGCCAGCCCAACAGCTAAATGCTTGGTGCATGGAGTGTTAGTTCTAGGGCATCCCTGAAATGCAAGAGAAAATTGCTTCCTGTAGGTTCTTAGTAAATGAATGTTCTTTGTCATTATCTTAAATTGTTCCAGATGAACTCTTGTTTCCAGAACAGAGTGTGTATTTCTTATAAGATCTGAAGCTGATACACATTTCCAGCTACATTTTCTCTTCCTGTCCTCTTTCTGGGTTTATTGAAGTGAACTTAGAGAAAGCAAAACTGTTACATGATGTTCTGTCAAGGTCAGTTTCCAGTTAGATTTCAGACTCCTCGCTCAGTGCTGCCACAAATCACACTTACTATCTCCAGTATTATTAAATCAAATTACTTACGGGTGAGATACAGTAACATCAGTAAACAAACAGAACTCATCTGATTATTCATGGGGCAAAAGAGACTTTTGGTTAGGTTCCAGTTATTGATTTTATTTTTAAATACAAGCAAGTACCACTGTTTCCCTTAAATAAAGGGGAATGATTTTAGGGGTGCAAGACTTCCTGAGGGTATTTTTGAAAGCCACATACCCCAGCTGTGCAGTATTAGAGAGTTGTAGAATGGTTTTGCGTGAATGTGGTATTGCTTGTTCTGAGCTGAGCAAAGTTCTTGTCCAGTTTATACAGTATTCCAACCACACAATTAATTTTTGCTTTTTAATGCTCCTTTTCAATCTTGGTAAGTTTACACAGTGTAAAAAATTGTAGTGACAGGCTGCAGGTTTTGAAGCATACTGATACATCTCTAGTATCTCACATTCTTGTGAAATCTGAGGTGAATATCTCAATTGAAATGTGAGGCCCAAATTTCACCTTTTTTTTTTTTTTCTTTCCCACATATGAAACCCCAATTGCCTTGGTTTATTTAAATTTATTCTGTTCTGTGCCATTCCTTCAAATGTTTGTGTGGGTGGTGTAGTAATGGCAAACTAACAGAATAATCCATTGTTGGGAGAAGATCACGGCTTGGGCTTTACATGTGGTTGTGGGGACGTTCTGGAAATGAACGTTTGACCTTAAACATGCTCCTTCAGGAATTGGAGAAACAACCCTTATTGCTGGACTTTGAAAATCTTGGATTTGATTATTAGGGCAGCAACCAGAACGTTCTTGCTTTGCTGTTAGCACTGTTTTTCTGGTTGCTTTGAGAACGCAGCCAGGTTAATGACACATTGATGTAGTGTTTAGTAGGTAGTACAAACTTCTGAGAGCTGAGTACTAGCTGACAATCCATCTCTAAAACTGAAATCAAAACCAGCTAAGGTTTTTGAGTGTTGAATAAAAATATTTATTTCTTGGTAATGTTTTTTATTAGACTTGGAGATTCAAAGATTGAATAACTCATGTATTATATGGTCTTTTTATAAACTGTTGCTGGTTATTAGGAGAACCTTTACAGGAATTTTATTTTGGTCTTTAGAGATGTATAAAAACTTAGAAGATAATAAATTATGATAGATAGAACAACTTAATTTTTCTGCCTTAAAAACAATTTTTAGGTGGTGATTTTTTTCTTCTCCCCTTTCCTGGCTATTTCATCTGCCTTTAGATTTAAAGGTTGTTTTAGCCATGATCTCTTTTCTAATTTAGAAAGTCTTTAACATTTTGGATTTTTTTTTAATATATAATTTGTGTTTTTTTCTTATTTCAGGTTCACTGGAAAGAGAATGAAATAGACATGGAGTCTTCTAAACTGGAATATATTTCATGGGTTACAGTTAGAAGTAAAAGGAAGATGGAACAAAATGAGAGAACAGGAGTATAACACCTGAGAAGAGCTTTCCAGTTCCATGACATATATATATATATAAAAAAATTTTCAATATAATACAACTAATGATTTATAGTAATATTTTATTGATATCCCTGGAAGAAGTCAGTTACTGTGCAACTTGCTTAATAAGAACTTTTATTCTAACAACTTTTAACGTGTTTTAACCTTAACTGGACACCTTTATTTATTTAATTTTTTTTAAAGACTGAGGCTTAAAAACTTTGTTCAGCTGTATTTTTACTGGGAAACTGATCCCGATGGATGGCTCACAGCTGCTCATGGAAAATGGACTTAAGCCCATGGATGGTTCCTACTGCACAGAGTTGAATGGAATGCCATGATTTTAGAAATATTGTTGTAGAACCACCTTCTTTGCCTTGCACCCATCATATCCTTAAATACTTAAGCGTGAACATTGCGATTACAAACTCTAAAAAATAATGGCATGGGTGAAATTCCTAAGAAAACCTGGGGGTAACCTTGGAAAAGTTTATCAGCCTGGAAGTATCCTGTCCCTGGCTCCTACAAAAGGCTTATTAAATGAACCTGGACAAAACAGCTGCTTTCTTAATAGTGCTGTTCAGGTAAGGAAAAACTTCATCTATTAAACATTTTTTGAATAGACTTTCCTAAGTGTGTGGGGGAGCCAAAAATGACAACTGTAGGAATAAGGGACTGTGTGAAGGTAATTTGATTCAGCATTTAATTTTAAGGAATTGAGAGTATTAAATATTTGATTTTACAGAGAGTTTTATTTGTATCAAGAATATCTGAAAAATTTTCCTTTTGTGTTTGAAAATGTAGGAGTCAAAACATTAAAACTTTCTGCTTGAATTTTGAAAGTAATGTTTCTGTCAAACATAGCAAAATTACTTGCCAAAATTTACATGACACTTTTTGTGGAGCAACCTTTACTACTTGTATTTAATAGCACACTATTTTTATTAAAATACCATTTCGTCAGAATTTGCACAAGAGCTTGTGATACTGGAGTAGATCAGAATATGCTTATATAGCGAGAGCTTTGATTCTAATCTTAAGAAAGATTAGTGGAATTAGAGTAGGAGATACACTTGGTACAAAAGAAATATGACTCGTAATTTTCTTTATAACAAGGTACTTCTTGTAATGCTCAGATTTTGCATCTGGATGTTTTTAAATTGCACAGAATTATTTCTCAAACTGGCAGAGGGCTTAACAGAGGCGTAGACTTCCTAAAAATTGGGAGACTAAAAAACGGCATGGATTTAAACCTAGGAGATATGAGAGGTATAGCTATGTGGTGTGAGTGGTATCTATATGTATTTAAAATAAAAATGTACTGTAGTTTTAGTAGAGTGCTGTTTTGCATCCAGTGGGAGCAGCATGACCTATATTCTCTTGCAGTTCTGCTGTTTTCACTTAGGTGCCCTAAAATGAAGCCCTAAGTAATTTTTAGTTCTAGTTTCAGACAATCCTACAACTTCACAACCCAGTGCTGTTTATCAAACTGTGGCAGGTTGTTGGTGACTGCCCTTTCACAAGGAGGAACGTGTTCCTTTCTTTTTTCTTTTTTCTTTTTTCTTTTTTCTTTTTTCTTTTTTCTTTTCTCTTCTCTTCTCTTCTCTTCTCTTCTCTTCTCTTCTCTTCTCACCTCTGCTCAACCTTCAGAACTGAGCTTTGGACTTTCATTTTCCAATGCATCCTAATTCCTTTTAGCTTTTATATTTATAGATAGGATATCTTCTTCCCCCTGGATTTGCAGCTGTCGTCTTACTGTGCCTCTTGACAACTCATTTTTAGGGGTTTTATTTTTATTTTTTTAATGAACAACTTTTTGAACTACTTCACTTCATGTGTACCCAGGGCATTAGATATTAGAAAGCAGTGTGGTGTAGCCAAGCTGTTACTACCTTTTCGTAGGGTATTTACACAAATAAGAGGTAGAAACATACCTGTTTAAGCACCAGGATTATTTTGATCTGTGGAAAAACAAATATATTTCATCAATCATTTTGGTAAGAGGCCGTAAGTATATAATACAGACTTAACTCTTATGGAGAACTTTAAAAAAACTTCTACAATCCCTGCATAGAGTTTAGATTGCTGATTGTTTCCTTGAGAGTAACTTCAGCTCTTTCTCCAAAATACATTGTTTCAAAAAGTTTAAAAGACACATCTAAATTTTAAGTGATGAATCTAAAACTTTCATTTCCACCTCCACAATTTACCAAGCTGATGGAAAACCCCCACATTTCTTGCAGCAATATTGGTTGTATGTTATGTGAAATAAAAAATCAGTTAAAAACACCCGTATGTTGTGTTAAACAAAGAACCTTCAGAACCGATTACTTATTTTCTCCTTATTTGTTATAGGTATTGTGGCAACTTGACATATTTCGACGAAGTTTAAGAGGTTTAACTGGACACGTGTGTCAAGGAGATGCCTGCATATTTTGTGCTTTAAAGGTAAAGAATAAATTCTGGAAGAACCATATTTCAAAATGAGGGAAAAAAAATTTCAATTATTTGTATTAATTTGTGTCTGTATCATACATATCTCTGGGTGACTAAGGAATTCTTGTGTAGAGAAGCAATTTAGATTTAAGGTAGTTTTTAACAGGTGTTTGTAACAGAATTATGTTCTTGTATTTAAAGAAGAAATTTTACAGTACCGTAATTTTAGTCTGCTTAAACATAAAACTTCTGTCAGTTCAAATAAGTTATACTATCTTTAAAAATTTCTAGCTGCCTCCTGGGGATATTTCTCATTTATTTGCACATGTATGCTTTTGTTCTTTCCTATGGTGTTTGAATACAGGTGGTTTTTTTCTTCTTTACAATAATTATATTATTGTCTGATAAGTGATAAAATTCCTAATGAAAAAATGCATAAGGGTGGTTTTGTGTGCCAAGAACTTGATTTTCTCAGCATATAAAGAGCTGACCCATAGCTCTGGCATACCGAGGGTTTTCAGATTAAATCTTGTTTCTGTCTTGGATGGATGGCTTTACTTCAGGTTTTGCATCGCTTTAAGTTCCCTTCCAAAGCCATACACTCCCTTCAGCTGCTTCATGAGGCTGCTGTAACTTAGAATTTTGGAATTTTCTTATTCTTTCAAGAATCTGTTTTTGAAGGATTCCTTACTCCCCTGATGCAGCCTGTGTGATTCAGCTCAATGGCCAATACTGTGCCTGGATATTCTGCATTTCCTGGACTGACATCTTCCCATTTCAATACATTCCCAAGAATACTGATAAGAAGTGGTATTTCTGCCTGTCCTGGAGTTGGTTAGAATGGGACTTCATTAACAGTGTAGTTGTGATCTTTAATTCCATGTACTGACCTCAAAAAAGAATAGTCCATTCATTTGGAAGTATCTGTGCCCAGCTGTTCTGTACACTACTGGTTTTGCTTTCTTGGCTCTTTAGAGGTGCTGGTTGAGTAATTCTGTTTGTTCTGTGTTGAGAATCTTGGACATTTTAATTTCCATGCAATATATACACTGGATGAGGATAAACAGTGACTTGTTTGTGACTTGGATGGGTTGTTTTGGTTGGGTTGGTGGTTTTTTTGTGGTCTTGGGCTGTTTTAACCCTTCTTAGCTGTTCAACAATGAAGGATATTTTCTCTCTGTCAGCCTCTCCTATAAACAAAAAGCATAGCCAATAAATTCTGGGACTTTGATTAAGTAGGCCACTAAAATGAGCATACCTATCTGCACAAGTTAGGCTTATCTGTACTGTTGGCTTTTTTAGCTGGACATATGTTGCATACCAAAAAATGACCTAGCAGCCAAAGTGAGAAGTGATAAATGTTTTCAAAGCAGATCTGTTAAAAATTTAATTTTCAGTTTATACTTGGTGATACTGACTGTAATTTTTGTCAGTAGCGCATGCTTTTTGTTTCGAGAGGGAAGATTAAATAGTTGAGAGACCTCTGGAATGCATCACGGTTAAAACACCACTTTTCGTTAGCAGTGGAGCTTTGCTTATCTGTTTTATCTTTGCCTTCTATCCAACAGATTTTAACCATAAGAAGCCTATGTGAAGAATGCATATCCTTATTTATACTTTACATGGCTTCTCCTGACTTGCTTTGTCTTTAGTCTCTTCAGTTCTCCTTAAAGTCTGACTTAGAATTCTTGACTGGGGAATACACCTTTAAATATCTGCAAATCTGTAATTCATTTAATAGCTTTTAACTTTCAGTTCTTTCAGAATCAACCTCCCTTACTGGCTAAATGATGAGCTCACTTGGGTGGGTATCTCTGCCAAAAAAGAAGAATAGCAGCCAGGTCTCTCTTCTGGGAAATGAATTAAAAACCAAGTGCAATTTATTATGGTGCTCTAGAACTGCAGATATTGACCTTTTCTCTTGTATTGTGTGCACTGGTTCAGCACTGAGCTAATTTCATAGCAGGGATTATTGGCATTCTATCTAATTTATGGGAGGTTTTGCATATCCATAATTTTAATAAAGATATACTCCCCTCCTAAGTGGCAAATATTACATTACTTAGTGAATCATGAATGGTACTACATTATGCTCTTAGAAATACACAGCATCTGTAAAGATGAGATACATATGGATGAACTGCTATTCCAGTGGCCAAATTAAAAAAGCTGTGTAATTACAGAACAGGGCTTGTGTTTCTTCTGGGAGCTCAAGTCAATCACTTGTAGTTTTATGTCCTATATGTTGTTGTTCGACAGGTTCAGTGTTCAGTTTGGTACCATAACTTCTTGTAGGGGAATCAGTAACAGAACACATATGTAGCAACTCGAAGGGAAAAGAGCAATTTTGAAAGTTACATGAGTCTATAAACATTATAAATATAAATATTTCAGATATTTATGCAAGAAATGATGTATTTGTGTAGAAACATGGTGTCCAGCCAAGTGGCTAATGAAGCTGAGCAATCATTGCATTTCTTCCTAGGCAATCTTTTCACAGTTCCAGCACAGTCGAGAAAAAGCCCTCCCGTCGGACAACATGAGACACGCTCTC
The DNA here is from genome assembly GCA_013398955.1 of Callaeas wilsoni. Lineage (NCBI taxonomy): Eukaryota > Metazoa > Chordata > Aves > Passeriformes > Callaeidae > Callaeas > Callaeas wilsoni. The sequence goes on from VWPU01007423.1 coordinate 151,121, forward strand.
GCGGAAAGCTTCAAGGATGAGCAGCGTTTCCAGCTGGGGTTCATGGATGATGCAGCAGAATGCTTTGTAAGTGTTCTTCATGAGAGTTGAGTAGAATTATGTTCATTTAGTGGTTTTGGTAGCTCCAGGCTCACGGGTAGGATTCAAATAACGTAATCCTGCTGAGCTTCTTTATGCCAGTTTAGGGCAACAGACACATGGAGTTAAGTGTCAGGTAAGGGGGATGGAGTACTCTTGCATTTGTTCCATATTTTCCTCCCTTAACTCTGTAGCTCAGGCAGAGCAGGATGCTGGCGAGGATGATGAACCCTGAGTCACTCCTAGAAATTTTTTGATGGAGGGAAAGGTTATCTTCTCAGGAGAAGCACTTACAGATTTGAATATATAGTCTGTTCCTCCAAGCGGTCAATCATCAGCTATTGAAATACAGTGTGTTACAACTGGCCACCTCATTGCTGAATTCTGCTGCAGAAGAGATTTCCATTTTCTTACCCAAGAGTGAACAAATACTTGAAGATCTTGCTGTAGTTGCTTTCTGCTTCAGTGAAGTGTCTTACTGAAAAACATGAGCCACTGCTGCAGCCTTTAAAGGTGACTCCAGATGGCACAGAACTCTGGTAAAGAGACCTTCCTAAGAGGTCCTGTGTTAGACAATAAAAATGTTCACCATAAAACACTTACAGTATTAACCTTCAGACACAGATCTGAGGATCAGGAAATATGGTTGCTGCTTCAGTTACTTTCAGCTTTGGACATCCTTTGGGAGTGTCCACAAATTAATTCCTACCTGCTAGATGTTTCTTCACATACATAGCAAAATCCAGTGAAGAACTCCCGAAAGAGGCTGTTTGAGATCTTGCAGTCATGAAAGAGATCCTCTTATTACTGCTCCATCTATTCAAAGTGCATTTGGACTCCTAAACTAATCATCTGTCTCATCTACCTGAATAGATTCACTTCTTCCCATTACTTCTGGTATTTTTGGCAAAAGGAAAAAATGGCCTTGCTGATATAAACTCATTGCAGTCATAGTATTTTGGAGCCAAGGGGCATAGTTGGAGTATTAAATTGTAATGTTCTTCACGTGTTCTGACTTCATCAGTTCGGTTTACATTTATATTATTATTTCTTTTTAGGAAAATATCCTTGAGAGGATTCATTTCCACTTAGTGCCAAACAGTGAAACAGATATGTGCACTTCGAAATCCTGTATTTCTCACCAGAAGTTTGCTATGACGCTATATGAGCAGGTCAGACCTTCATTTCATTGCTTTAATGAACACCTTGTTATCTCTGTCCTGAGTAAATAAAAACTAAAGTATTTTTATTTTTGTAGTGTGTGTGTCGCAGTTGTGGAGCATCTTCAGATCCCTTGCCTTTTACGGAATTTGTGCGTTACATTTCCACCACAGCCCTGTGGTAAGTGCTTTTATTCTTGTTACTCATTTTTCTATATACACCCATCTAATAATAGGCAAAGCATGCCAGAGAGAGACTTTTAAGTGTTAAAAATTAATGTGTATTTTTTTTGTTTCAACATGTTTTTGAGATACTATCCAAAAATAGCATTTGGATTTCAAAAGCAAGACGTAATAAGGGCTTGACAAAAAAATTTGTATTGCTACTGTTTTACCACTGTGTGTTTTCTTTTTAGTTGCACAATATGGTTACTTGAGAGTTGACTGAAGTCTGTTACTCTTTGGAAGGGAGATCTGTAGTTATGTAATTTATTTTTTGCAGTAATGAAGTAGAAAAAATGATGGAGAGGCATGAACGTCTCAAGCCGGAAATGTTTGCGGAATTGCTGCAGGCAGCAAATACTGCTGATGACTACAGAAAGTGTCCTGTAAGTCAACAAAAATGTTACATTACTTTAGGATACAAGACAGAACTTTTTAGGATATTAAATTGGGCTAGAAGTATTCCTCTAAAAGCAGATTTCTGTGTTGCTGCTTCAGAGTAGTCAACTTAGGGCGAAAAAAGCTCTTACACTTACATTTTATTGCTCCAGTTACAGAGATTTCTGTTTTAAGGTGCTGATTGGATATAGAAGTTAAGCTGTAGTCTTCACCAAAGTGTTTTTATGATGAAGAATGTTATCCTTAAATTGTTAGAAACAAACACCATAACTAAATTTTTGAATTAAAGACATTGCAGAGTTGTTTTGTTGAACTAATTCTCGTGTAGTAGCTCACCTTTGGATTTCCAATTTTAAAACGCCTTTATTTTCGGTTTTTGTTTTCTTTTTTCTAGAGTAATTGTGGTCAAAAAATAAAAATTCGTCGTGTCCTTATGAATTGTCCTGAGATTGTGACCATCGGTTTGGTGTGGGATTCAGAACACTCTGACTTGACAGAAGAGGTTATGCGGAATCTGGCAACACAGCTTTATCTTCCAGGGGTATCTGACCTAAAACTTATTCTTTGCTTTTTCGAGAATTTAGTTTTACTTTTTATTTTATATATACGTGAATATATACAAAATAGAAATAGTCATATGTATTTCTTATAAGCGCGACTTAACATTCTGTAAAGCTTATATGTTTATAGAAAGTTTATGTCTACTTTTACCATTTTTTATAATGTGCTGCTTGATGTAGTTTCTGTGAGAGGAAAAAGTCCTGTCAGAAGTATTGGTTTTGTTCCTAAGTACAATGGTTAACATAGGAGGCTTCCTAGTTGAATATCATTTTTAGTTTGAAATTTGTGGGATTATTCCAGAGCAGTAATACTTTACTCTTTCAAATACAAAAAAGCAAAAAAAGTTAAAATAGATGTAGTCAGTGCAAAAATCAATATTTGTACTCAGGAAAAATTGTGTTGTACAACAGGACATTAAATACCAGTTGCCTTGCTGAAATGCCAGCAGTAAGTGAGGAAATTGAGGCTGTATTTTATACATGTTCTAAAATATGTAATCATTTTTACAGCTGTTTTATAGGGTTACAGATGAAAATGCCAAAAACAGTGAGCTTTTTCTTGTGGGAATGATTTGCTACACGAGCCGACATTACTGTGCCTTTGCCTTTCACACCAAGAGCTGCAAATGGGTGCTGTTTGATGATGCTAACGTAAAAGAGGTAAATACTGGCTTTACTCCTACCAAATTTTGGGATCTTTTCTTTTCTGGAGAGCGTTCTTCTGACACCAGTGTTGAAGAAAGTCAAACCAACCTTTTTATTTTAACAAGCCTTCAGTTTTGTAAGTCAGTTTTTTAAATGACCTTTAGAATTGATTTCAGTGCTTTATGGTTGTGCCTTACAAATGCTGAATGTTTCAGGATGTTCGTGCACTCCCTGTTGTTGAATTTGTATTTATTTTAATGAAAAAGAAGATACTGGCAGCTGTACCCATAGGAGTGATGATCTGATTGTTAACCCATGTAAAACTAGTTCTATCTTTTTGTTGCAATTTATGTAAACCACAATGCTAAAGTGTATCTTCATGTACATTTGGAATTAGTCATTTGGTGTCTCTTGGTTAATGAATTAGTTTTTCCATATTTGGGTTCAGCACTGTTGATAAAGTTCTGGGATTTTGTTTTGCTGGTTTTATCTTAGATTGGAACAAAATGGAAAGACGTGGTGTCCAGGTGCATTCGGTGTCACTTCCAGCCATTGCTGCTATTTTATGCTAACCCAGATGGCACAGCTGTGTCTCCAGAAGATGCACCAAAGCAGATTATTCACTGGTCTCAGTGCAAGGCAGCAGGAGGAAATGGGGAAGACTTGGGTAATTAGATGTATCTTATTTTTTTTTCATAACAGTATCAGCTGTATTTCTGAAATGGGGATTATAAAGGAGAAAAAATGGATTGGCTGCTTTGTTCTGAAATACTTTTATCGATTATCTAAAGAGTCTCAAAAAAAAGAGATTAGTGTCTATACTCAGTATTAGACCTGTTAATAAGGGGATACAAATTAAGACTAATGGGTAATGGGAAAAAAAGATTTTCTCTTGTAGGTTGTTTGTAACCACTCCATAATTTCAGGAGAAAATTGTAGAGTACTTGTACATGCGGATGTTCTTATGTGTGTATTGAAACATCTGAAATACCTTTTAAAAATTATATAAAAAGAAGCTTTACTTAAGCTTCATGCACATCCTGAGATTTGGAGCATGTGTGTTTGTATATGTTTATATATATACACACAGAGCACCGTTCAGAACTCTGGGAAAAATCAGAAGGAGCTTCAGGAAACCTTTTTTCTCTCAGATTCATGTATAACAGGCCTCAGTATGTACGAATGCAATCTTTTGGTTCTGCAGTTGGTGCTGCTGTCTTGGGTTGGCTTTTTTTGATTTAATGCTAAGCATAACTTACAAGGAACTGAAATAAAAGGCAAATCGAATTTGACATGTTACTCTTCACATCATGTGTAGCAACAGAACACAGATTACTTCAGGGAGCAAAGAACTGAGGACCCTGTTTCACTGCAGGCTACCACTATAAATATGGCAGTATATAAAATAGTACAGAACCTTATTGCCTAGTCTATTGAAATGTAGTGTGGTTTTTGGTGATGTTTCTCTTCTGGCTTTTTAATCCATGATTTAAAAGCTTTCTTTTTTTTTTTTTCAAGTTTTGATATTGGAAATTTAAATTAGGAAGCCTTTTATTTCTCAAGATAAATATGTTGTTTGATAGGATTTGAAAAGCATTCTGCTGCTAAATCAGACCACGTGAAAGAGAACGGAATTGGAGACTCCAGTAATCAAAGGAGTAGTAAAAAACTTCAGCCAGATAACCCAGCATTCAGTAGAAGCCATATTCAAGCAAGTGGTGGTAGAGGTCCAGGTGTGTATTCTCTACTTCCACCCCCAAAAAAACAAACCAGATATGTCTTATTATGAAATATTTCAGTTGATAGCATTTCAGGTGGGTTCTAACCTCGAGACTAGAACTAATTCTAATGAAAGAATCCATCATTGACTCAGTTGTTATTCAAAGATTTATTTGATGTTTAAGTAATATCTGAATATCTGCCATAGCATGTTGACTTTTCCAGAGAACTGTAAATGCAGAATATTTATTACCCTCGTTATTCTTTAGCTAAAGTGGCTCTTGAGGCCTTGTTCCATTTCTCAAACATTATCAAGCTTTCTAGTGATGTTGTTGATTAAAAGGCACATTAGTGACTTGAGGCTGAGGTGTGGCTCTGTGGGTCACTGGCTACTTGAGGGACACTTTTCCCCAGCAGTGCTGTGATATCAGCATTATTTGTAGTCCTCTATATTAATGCACTTTATCTTATGTTTGGAAAGAAATCTCATATTCTTAATCTGTGTTAAATAATTAATCAGCTGGTTTAAGTAGTCCTAATGCTAAAAACGAAATCTTACTGTCCATAAACAAGTTTGTGTGTTTTGGTGACAAATGACTTTGGAGTAATGATGTTTGACAAGAAGTATTTCTTGCAGCCAAGTCAGGATACAGCGAACAAAAGGACAGGCTAAAGGATTTATCCAGAGAGTGTGCCCAGAAAGCTGCTGACATGAAAAACCTCACATCTTTACGAAAAGATGCGGACAGAGGACCGAGGAAAGAGTCTGGGAGACAAAGAGGTACATTTTAAAATTATAACCAGAGAATCTTTAGCATCAATGCTGCTTGTGCAGGTTTTTTCTCCTTTTAAGAGGCCACACTGTGAGATTAGGCTTTCCCAGTTTACAGTGTTCTGAAATACATACTAGATTTGTAGAGATACCCTAAGAAACATTTAACACTATCAGTTAAATGACTGCTTCCATGCTGGAAGTGCTCAAGGCCAGGTTGGATGGGGCTCTGAGCAACCTGATCTGGTGGGAGGTGTCCCTGCCCACGGCAGGGCAGTTGGAATTTTGATGATCATTGAAGTCCATCATAACACAAATCATTCTATGAAATATTAATGAGAACTTTAATGGAGATTTTTTTTCCTTTTTGTTCTTGTAAGACTTGATTGGGGAAGACCGTTCCAGTGTGAAGTCAGGATCTCCTCCAGTTGGAAACGGATTGAGGCACTGCCCGGATCAGCGGATCTACGGCAGCCAGGGAAGGGGCCCCTACAAGCACGACAACCAAGCACCTCACCAAGCAAAGCTTTCTGCACATGTGCTTGGATCAAACAAAACAGAACCTTTTCCTGCTGGGGAGAAACCAGTGACAAGGACAAGGACCGATGGCATCACTGGCTACGACACGGACACCAGTCAAGACTCCAGGGACAAGGGAAGTATCAGCAGCAGGAGCAGGAGTAAAGGTTGGAAACCAATGCGAGAGACACTGAATGTAGACAGCATTTTCAGTGAGACTGAGAAAAAACAGCACAGCCCAAAGCACAAAGCAAACCTGAGCAGTAAATCTAGGCATGAAAAGGAGCGGAGCTTTAACCACTGGCCAAAGGAGAACCAAATGCAGAAGGGTTTAATGACTATATATGAAGATGAGACAAAACAGGATACAGGAAGTCGAAGTTCACTGGATTCTGAGGGGAAGGGGAATCCTGCTGAAAAAAGCAAAGGATTTACGGAGAGAAAAATCCATGGTGATAACTGGCAAATTCAGAGGACAGAATCTGGATATGAAAGCAGCGATCATATCAGCAATGGGTCTGCAAATCCGGACTCCCCTATTATTGAGGGAATCAATACAGCAGATGCCAAGAATGTGAAGGAAAGTGCTTCCTGCAGGTAATGCTAGTGCTGTTAGAGCTTGCATAGGGTGTATTTATGGAAAAATAACCTGTTCTAATGTTTATGTGTTGTTTAAAACCAAAACCACTCAGGAAAACGTGCTTTGAAACTTGCTTGAAGTCAGGTATGTGGAAAGCTAAAATGTACCTGGAAAGAAGGGTGTGGGCAATTAAGTGTTCAATTTACCTTCACTCTGGTTCTCTTTGGGAGGCACTGAGCCAGTTATTGAGGCACTGAGCCAGAACTAAGCCCTGCTGAGGGGCAGGGTGTGTTCCTTTGTAATAATTGCTACACTTCTTTACTTAGCAGATTTTTTGACTGCGTGTAACTTTCCATCTGTAATGGAATAATACAATGTCCACGTAAATCACACCTGTAACACTGGTACAGACAGGCCCTGACAAGGAGATGGGAATGGCTGTAGGTGAATCCTGGGTGGTGTTACCAGGGATAGTGCAGAAATTCGGTTTTCTAGATCACCTCAGATCCATATTGATCACTTGGTAATTGATTGACCTGTCTGAAACAAATCTTTGCTGAAAAGTGTAAAATTACTAAAACCGGTTGGACTTGGTGATCTGAAGAGGTCCATTCCAACTTAAATTTATGTGATACTTGAAATACAAAGTTATAATCCTTCTACATGCAGTTTTCAGTATTGTGTATCTCAAACTGTGTGTGGAATGTAGATCCTTCGCAAAGCCATTCATTCTTCTTTCAAATCTTGTTTATATCCATAAAATGGAAGAGCACAGTTGGGAGCCCAAGCCTAATCTCTTTAATAGATCTAATTTGCTAGATCCAAGCAAATTTTCAGATGTATATTTTCATGGCAACTTATTTCACAGGAAAAGAGAATGGCAAATAGCAGGATATGAAAGGGCCTTGACCTCTCTCCCTTTTCTCCCACTCTTTCTCTCCCACCAAACTGTACAAAATCCCATTATGCAAAAACCTGATGGGCTTTTACTGGTTAATGACATAATTATGTATAAAACTACTCCAACTCATGGTTACATTTTCAGTGTTTGATGGTTGCCTCAGTGATTTTGACAGTTTAAACTCATTTTTAAGCTTGCCCAAGAGGCAGTGGGACACCCAAATGTGTCATTTTGTGAGAGAGAATACGATAAATTTCAAACAGTGTACTTCATTAAGAAGCTGCTTACACTGTTGTTTAAACATTTGTCAAATAAAGAAAGAGACATACTTTATCAAAATACAGCTGACTTCCTGGGACTTCCAGAAGTGCTTTATATGACTGGTAATTTCAACTGGCTGTCAATACCTACTTGTTCCCTGCTAACCTTTCAGACTCTCTCATAAACCCTCAAAAATACAAATTAATTACTTGAAAGTTCTTTTAGAAAATACAAAAAATTACTGTTTTGTTTTTAACTCTATCCTTCATGTTTCTTTCAGTATTTTTCTTGTTTTCCTGTCCTTTCACTAACAGGGTTTTTTTTAATTGAACTTTAGCCACTGTGTATCTTCTTCCCTGCCTTACTCTTGGAGAAGGTAGAAATTGGCAGGGTGTTTGTCAGCCCCCTATCTGGATTAGAAATGCATGTTTTCTGCTTATCTAAACCACCAAGATTTAGTAAATCCTCAGATTTTTTTTCCTCTCCTTTTGGGTTTGTAGCTGTGAACTTCCAGTTTGAGGGGAAAAATAAATTAAATGAAAATCCCTCTGAGATACCAAGTGGCAATTACAACTTAGAATAATATTTGTTAATCAAAACAAATTAATGAGTAGCAAATTATCAGACTAGGAAAATGGACAAGATGGAATGCTGGTTAACAGGTTACACTTACTTAAGATATCGATACCTACAAATCAATTGGATTAGGTGACCAGTGGTATCTGTTCAAGAGTTTCAGTGTTGTAATCACATATGTGCGTCTTTTACAGCGAACAGAACTTGCCAACCAAAAAAGCTGACAGTGTGTTACATTCGCTACCCCAGCAGAGCAGAAACTTCCATGGTAAGAACCCATATAAAAATTAAATTTTCAAAAACTATCATAGATGTACCAGAATTTCTCTTCCCCCCAGCCCCAAAACCCAAAAAACCCTAACACAGATGACATGGTAATTCTGTTCACTCCCTGTGGTTTTCCCAAAAGATTTCTAGGAGCTTTCTTGGGGGATACTAAGCAAGATTTTTCTTTTTTTAAGTGTCTGGGTGGACTGTGGCACCATTTGTTTTCCTCCTAGATATGAAGCAGTATCAGGAAGAAACACTTGTAATAAGGAAGTCTACTTCCTTTTACATACTAATATGTCTGCTGGGGTTTTATAAAGTTGATAAATGCCTTGGCATATAAATATTATAGGTCAGCATGAGGCCAGCCAAAATCATTATCTGCAGTTGCTGAAACAATGGGAGGGTGCTTGTACAAAGAGAGGCAATAATTATTAGGCCACTTCCTCAGGAAACATTTGATTTTTATAGATATCATACTCCTTTTCAAATAATGTATAGTGTAGTTTCTCCTAGGACTTAAAGTGGGGGTAGGGTGAACCCATAGCACTTTTAGCTTCTCTGTCTTTATTCTAATCTATTTTTCTCTTTTACAAAGAGAGCTAATTTGGTGTTTGCTTTTTTTGACAACCCAAAACAAACAAAAAAAAACAACCAAAAATGAGTAGCATGGAATGCAAAGATCTGGTTTTGCATGAGATTTATTCTGCTTTAGTTCTGGACTATACCATTCTTATCAAACACAGTTGGATAGGAAAAAGGGATAAAAACATCAGTGAAAAATACTTAAAATACTCTTTAGGCATGAAAAATGGGTGGGAGAAAAAAATGGACTGTTCTCTGGAGAGAGTACTTAAGAATAAAAGCTTTCATCATGCATCCTACATTTTCTTTAAAAAAGTATAGTGATTCCAGGTGATCCTCAGAGTTATCATAAAGAAATTGATAACAGGATCCCACCTATTCAGTTATTCTAATTCAGTAACTAATTATTAAATAGCTTCTTATAAAAAATGCATTTATTTAGCTCCATTTTGGAAAACAATACTTTTAATGGAAGTGATCAATGGACCGAAAAGAGATCTGAAGAATTCGATAATTTTACATGTATGTGGGCTTAAAGATTTATTTGGACTCAGTTTTTGGGTTGTCTAAAAAGTGTGTCAGGACACCTTTAGCAAGGGCAAAAGCACTTATTTACAGGAATCAATTGTATTACCTTATGTTCCATCTCTGAATATTATTCACAAGACATGGATTGGTAGGTAAATACCAGACAGACTCCCAGAAAATAGCACTTTAAAAACCAAATGCCCAGTCCTTTCTGAGAGAGGGATAGAATGTAAGAAATCTTTGTTAGGCTCTCCTGGCCTGACAAAAAAATATGTCTGAGTGGTTTTTTTGTGTGGAAAATTTCTTATGGAAATAATGTTTGACTTCTAATTATGCCCACTGTTTGTATAACTGTGCTTTACCAGCTCCTTGTTTTTTACTGGAGCTGAATGAGGCTACTGTTCAGCACTTGAGGAATTCTGTCCCTGACTTACAAAAATAAACTTATTGTCAGAACATTATAAAGATAGAAACGCTGGATTGGGAGAGCAAATGGCTGCTCCTTACACAGGCAGTAAGCAGTAGATAACTGTAGGACTGAAGCAAAGGTCCCACAAGGCCAATCCCTAAATTGTGTGGTCAGATTTTGGCAGGAAAATGTAAATATTGGGTAAAAAGATGGAGTATCCATTATTTATATTAATCACTTTGTGTTTATGAAGTTTGAACTTGGTGAGCTGAGGAAGCAAAATTTTTTGTACATAAAGAACTTGAGACATGAGCAGAGCGAGGGCAAAATTTCCAACCTCATGTGCTGCAAGTTAAAGAAAGATTACAAATTTTGATGTTTTTCCTGTTGTTTTTAATGGTTTTCCCATTGTTCGGTTCAATAGCATGGGAACTCAAACTGAAACCTAGAATCATTCTGAAGATCTGGTTAGTGTGGGAAGAAGAATCCAAACTGCCTTTGCTTATGTGCCACTTCAGAAAACCCCAGAAACCAACCACAGTTCTGAAAAAGACAGCTCCTATGCTTAGGAAAAGTGTACATTTATAGTAATAATTTAAAACATGCAACTGCACTTAAGGAGATCCAGTTCTTACCCTTATGGTGCAGTCAGTGTAGTTTAATGTCAAGTTTAAAGAAATGAGTAGAGAATTAAAGCTTGTAGCTACTTGGTTTACTTAACATGAAACAGAAACAAATAAATGCTTTTCTGCAGTGTCTTTAAATCATAGAATAAAGATATGTATCAGATGTTTTGCAACTGAGTGTTGCTCCAAAAGTTTCTTGGATATAAGGATTTTTTTTCTGAAGATTGGTCACTGAATTTTAGAAATAATACTCCATTTTGGACAAGTTATAACATGCTTACTTCCTTGACTGAGAGGTGGTTGCCGTTCCACATTTCCAAAGCTTCCAATAAGTTTACCTGTGATTTCAACTGAATACAGAAAATGTCTGGGCTAAGAGAGAGGAATTTGCCACAATATTTGTTACAAAAAGTATTATGCTTTGTTGTTGGGCTTTTTGATTGACAACTTAGGAAATACTAAAAAAAAGAATAAAAAATCAGGAAATGTGCAGCTAAAACACATAGAGAGGAAGTTGAATTTAATGTGGAGTTGAGTTTTTGTTGGAGTTTTTTGTAGGGGTTTTGTATTTATTTTCCTTTGGGATTTTTCCCCACAGAAGCTGGACTTGGCAGATTTTTGCACATGTTCTCTATGTGTAAATGGAGATATTAGACAAGATCCTGTCGGTCCTACCTGTGGGCTGTGTCATACCTGTAGAATGGATGTTAATCTCTTGAAAATCTGGCTTGACTACCCAGATATGAAAACAGATGTCTGTAAATCTTAAAAAGCAGACCGGTTTATATGTCAGAACACAATTACATTTCATTTATTGCTCAGCTCTTAATGAGCCATTGATAAGGATGCTGGCCTCCAGCTGAGCAGAGCTTGTGTGTCCCATATTTAGGTTTGCAGAGAACGTAGAGCCAAAATTCCAAAATCGAGCTGGCGTCTGGTTTTAACCGTGCATGGCTGTCCTGTCAGCAGAAGGGAAAATAACACATCTATTTTTAAGCTGGCTGGAATTCCGCAGGCACAAAGCACCTGGCGCGGCTGGATGTGCCCGAGGCTCGCTGGCCTCTGCTGCCGCCTCCCGGCCGCCGGCGGTACTGCACTGGGAGCCTGCGGAGCCCTCCGGGAGCGGGACTCGGAGGGAAAATCATCACGGGCTGCAGCAGAACGGAATGTTTCTGTGTGAAATATTACCTCAGTGTTGGTTATCTCGCTGTTAGGTAGCTCCGTGGCACACAAGCCGTTTTGAACTTTCAGGTTAATTACTTGTCTCTTGTATGGGCTCGTTCAGTAGGAATGTTTTCCCATAAATATTATTTCTAAGGTTGTGGTATTGTTTATCGTGACATTTTTTATTCTTTGTTTTTTTCATCTCAAGACTTGAGGAAAGCCATATGGTGGCTTTGTCTCTTGTGCTGTGTGCTGCTTTAGCCTCTACTACCTGTGTTCTTAGTCAAAGACTTCATGTCTTTAGTCTCACATCACCTAAAGATAGGGCAGCTGTTGACCCTCAAAATGAGTATCATGGAACAGCAACATCCAAAGTTTTCAGTTTAGTTCTGCTCTGTTGTCGGGGTTTTGGCTCATGTCTATGAGTCTAAAGTTCCAAGTCTTTACATATTTTAACTTAGGGAAACAAGTGAAAAAATTGTAACAGTTATGAGTCTGGTCTATACACAGACCAAATAAGCCATTGTAATAATGAAAATAATAATGATAATAAGAAGCTGTTCCTTTGAGTGACTTCAGAGCAGGTGACTGATATTAATGGGTTAATCATGGCATTAGGAAGACCTGGAGTCTCTATCTCTAAACAGACTGCTGCTTGTCACTTGCCAAGAGAGTGTTTTATTCTGTGTGGTGTTGACACGAATACTTCAATGCTTCCTTTGTTTCCTGCCCACGAGGAGCTGCCTTGTTCAGAACTCGTGTATTTTCAGGGAATGATTCTTTGCCTGGGAATAAAAGGAGATTCTGGAGTGGGAGTGCAGTGGTGCTGGCCCAGGCACTCAGCGCTGTGTGTTTGGGGCACGTGGGTGACAGTGCTCCTTGTCTGCCCAGTGTCTCTGTGAGCCTTAGCGTCTGCTCTAGGGTTCTAATTGTTTCAAAGAATGTCTTTCTGTAAAAACAACAGAGCAACCTAAACCACCCCCAATCTCTACAGTATTCGTTCTGTTTAATTATTGTAACACGAAATGAATTTTTAGAAGTCCTAGTTCTTATTTTGGAATTTAAATGGCTTTGGATGGCATAGTAAGCAATAAACATGCTTTCAACGAAAGCCTCTTTTGAAAATGTGCTTTTAGATTAAATATTAAGGTGATCTTGAAAACTTATCTACAGGACTTCAAAATTGTGATAATTACCTGTTTTCTGGTAACAAGAAAATCCAGAAAATTTCCTCCAGATTCTAAGACCTGACTTCCTGTGATAGATTATCTTCAAAATGGTTATTTTGATTAATCTTGAATCTTGAAAGAGATTGTCCTGTTGTATTTTGTTTGTTTCTGTAACCTCTGAGGAATTACAAAGAAGGAATTGGACTGTATATGTGTTAATTTTGAAGTATTTTCTTTTCTAGCCCCAGATTTGAGGAAAGACCAGATCAATTCTGAAGTTAACTACAGACCTCATCCTCATGTTGGTTTCCCAACAGAATTACATTTGCAGGTGCCCAGTCCTCCAGTCAAGAGGTAACAAGTACTGCCATATTCCTCTGTAATAGTCTGAGAAATACTGAATTCTGTTATGTTAAAATGATCGATATTAAGCATTGAAGTGTTAAGGTATTCAGTATTTTTGACAGGCAATTCCTTTTGAATTTTGCATAATTGATGGGTCTAATTTCTCTCTGTCTTTAATTTTAATGCTGTCAATGTCACCAAATAGCTTAGATGTGGTTTTAAACCATTTTACCAGAAACAGAAGGATTTTGCATTTTTCTGTTTGGAATTAGGTACAACATGCAGTGATTAACCAATTTGTGGTTAGTGCAGTCACCCCATAAAGCTTTGAAAAGTTTGTCTGGAAGGGGGAGAAAAGTTAATTTGTATTTAGAAGCTGCTGCTGTATTTGTTTCTAATATGAACTCCAAGTGCTCAGTATCTCCTAAAAATCAAGACTCTAAATACAAATTTATCAACTAAAAGTAGCATCCAGTATTTGAAAAATGGATGTATCAGAGTCACAAGGATGTTTAGAAGAGAGCAGAGGTCATATTTGACACAGTCCTGAATGCTGAAGGAATTTATCTTACCTTCTTGGGGCACATTTACATTTCAAATGAAAGAAACTCTGGAGTAATTTAATACAACTTGAACTCCAAGGGCTGTATGTTGAACAGATCCTAATTCTCTTGTCAGTTTGAATATTTCAGCAGTTTTACCGAGGCTGTGTTTGAAAAGATCCCTGTTCTCTGAGCTTTTTTACATGTGTTTAGAGATACTTACATCCTGTGTGATTTTGTATTTTAGAGCTGAAATGCCTGAGACCAACAGGAAGTTTTTCCCATCATCAGCTCTCCAGCCAGTTCTCAAAGAGATTGTGAAGTCAGACAGCAGGAACAAGGCAAACGAGCCGCACTCTTCCGAGTGGCTTCACGCAGACAGGTTTGAGAAGGCGAACGTGCCGCTGTATTGTGCGGACAGCGTGTCCCACCCCTTCGCAGACAACGCCGGTGGCAGGAAGCTGACCCACAGCGACTTCCCGCCCCCTGCCCAGCCGCAGTCTCAGCACACAAGAACTCTGGGACCCAAGGTGGGGCTGGTGCCCTGTGCGCCTCAGAACCTGCCGGAAAGGCTGGCCGTGCCGCCCGTCCCTCCCGGCGAGCACGCCGGGCACCCGCTCCGAAGGGTGGATGCCCTCTGGGTGCCTGAAGCCGTGTACCAGAACGTTCCTCCTCCCTTACCTCCGAAGAAATATGCTCTGAGCACTTTGTCAGGATCAGAGAATAACTCGGCAGCGGATGTAAAATCAACGGAAGCATTGCAAAATAGTCCATTAAGGCAAACAGGTGCACCTTCAAAATCTGCATCAGAAGCAAGCGTAGTCCCAGCTGAACAAAGGCTTAAAGAGCCCTTTCCAGGGAACGACGTGTTTGTCCATAAGCCGGATTCTCCACCTCGCTTATCAGCTAATGAGTGCTGGACCGTGTCTGAGAGCATGTTAAAGAAAGGATCCCGCCACACGGGAACCAGCCCTGGCTACGCGGACGGGAACGACAGCGTGTCCCTAACCACTTACTTCTCTGTAGACAGCTGCATGACTGACACCTACAGGCTGAAGTACCACCAGAGGCCCAAGCTGTATTTTACAGAGAGTGGAAGCTTCCACAAGGAAAAGCATCCTCCAGCAGCTGGAGTAGATCTGAATGCCACATACCCCGCCACTCTTGAGCCCAGGCATCCCACCCCCGAACAGAGGTACAAGGCAAATGCAGAAGGAATACACTGCAGTCGATAGGTTCTTCAAGAAACCCACACCTGGATCTGACTTTGGCATTTCATGTAGCCTGTGAAGGGGCACAACCTCGAACCTGTGTGTGCGTGTGTGTGACAACCAGGTACCCAGCTGACTGTACTTTGCGTGGGAGTTGTGACTGTTCAAATGAATATGCAAATAGAGGCGAACAGAGGAGAAGAGGTGCTAAACTTGTGGTTCTTTGATTTGTTACTCTAGTTGCCTTAATGCTTACCTCTGTTACTCAGCTTGTCTTCTACAGTTTGTATTCAACGTGGTCCCTTGCAGCAGCGGGATTGGCTGGATGTTAGTAACTCTGGAAGAAGATCCAGTTAGCTGCAGTGTGAGAAGTGTTCCTTCAGACTGCGGTCACTACGTTCTTAGACTAACAAAAGGTATAAACATACCACCACAACTAATGCAGTACACGTAGTCATAACAGAGCAGTATTTGTCCTCAGAGGTAGCAGGAGGTGACATGGTTTTTTCAACTGATGTCTCTCAGAGTCTGTGCTTTCAGAAACCTTCAAGTGTCTTTAATGCAAGTTTACCCAGAGGATTTATTTTTTATTTGAAAAGCCTTAATAATAATAATATTTCTTTAAAAACCATTTTGGTTTGCAAGTGTTAAATGAGACTTTAAAAGGGAATTGAAGTAAACTGCAGTAACTCTGTCCTATTAATACCCCTGCTCTGTTGGTGTACGTTTTTAAACACATTTATCAGATTTGTTCACCCTTTAAGCTGTATACCTTAACTTATTAAACTTCGTAATTTAAAAACCAGTATAACAGAATAGGATGCTAATTTTAAATACAGAGTTATCATGCAACTATGAAAGATTAATTTTGTAACATTTTAGAAGTAATTACTACTTATGTTCAGTTCTGACTTATTCTACAATTGCATGCGAAGTCAATGCTGCTATTTATTAAACTGCCCTTTTTTCAGCCTGACAATTTGGTTCGTGGGGATCACACATTTGATTTTTTTAAAATTTTTTTTAAATTTTTTTTTTTTACTAACGTTTTCCCATTTGGAACAGTCCTACACATGGATATGGTCTGCATTAGCAGATCAGGCTGAATGTGCAGCCATTCAGACTGGTGGCTAAGGGGGCATGGAAAGAAGAGGTTCCTCTTTCTGTGCTCTGTCACTCTGCCTCCAGTTTTGGCAGCTCTGGAATTTACCTTGTCTTTTGTTAACCTGACTTTTCTCCATAACAAGGAGGAAGATTTTTTTGGCTTTTATTTGGTTAGTTAAATCAGTGCACAGAACCATCTAGTGAGTGCTGAGGCAGCGTCAGCAAAGCCTGACGCAACCCAAAAAGGCAAATTTTTTCCATTATTCACATAGAGTGTTAACTTGGGGTGCTGCTGATTACACCTAAACATCAATGCCTTTTACTTATGAAAATAATGCAAGAAGGTTCAATATGCATAATAAACACTTACTTGCACTGTTAGTCAGAAAGGCTTTTTTTTAATGTTTATAACCTTATGTACATGTGTTTTAGTGCTTCAACCAAATGATGGCAATTGTTTAGCACTATTATCCAAGGTAAACATTTAAACAGTAGTTTTGGTTATTCTGTGGCAGGTCATGTTTTCCTTCTTTTAAGTGAGATGTACCATACAGTAGAACTGGAACATTATATATATGCAACAAACCAGGTATCTCAGATTAACCTACTTTCTACCTTCTTGATCAAAATTCATTGTAGCACTTGGGGAAAAAAAATGGATTCTAGAATTTATAGTGAAAATACTATGCATGATTCTGTATGGCTGCTAGTAAACAGCAACTTAAACAATGATCCTTTTGTAAGAAAATCAGCTGAATACAGAAGAACACTAAAAATGTAAGAACTTGTGTGATTCCTATTGTAATATTTTTAAGAGAAATTTCAGAACCTGTAAATTAAACTTTTCTAGTTCATCTAGCCATGTTACATAATATACATAGCCAGTTAAGTACAACTGTCCTCTAATACGTGTGTAAAAACAAAGATTATTGGAATTTGTAAATAATGTATAATTTGTAAAATGTTTTGCAACAACAACAACAACAAAAAATCTTGTATTTGAAATGACAGTATTTTTATGTATGGATAGCACAGCAACAACTGTGAATGACGTTAGAACACTTATTTTTAAACATGCATAGCAATGTTGATATGAGCAATATGAATGCCTCTTACTGATACCAATGAACTCTGCTCCCAGTAAGCACAACCAGTAAACTCCTCCCTAAAGCAGCTGCAGTAACTTAGGTGTACTTCAGTCTCCTTGCTTAGCCTGGAACAATCTCACCAGACAGCTTGCCCCCTGACCCCTGTTTACCAGGTATTTCATGATTAAATAGACAGCTAATCAAGGCACCTTCGTTTTTATATTTGACTCTGCACTCCATGTATGTATGTACGTAATATTTGCTAACTAATATGTGATAACTTGTTTTAACTTACCTAGGGTGCCTATTTATTTTTTTATAAATGTCCCCCTCCAGCTATAGATTTGTATAAGAGCCTAGACAATTTTTGTAACAGTAAAGATATTAACAAGTCTTGTAATTAATATATTTTTCAGTCTTTAGAATTATTTTCTTGCAAAGTTCTGCTTGGTCAAAATATCAAGATAAAAATTTAAAATCTTTGTTGTCTGTTCTTTTTGTGTTCCATATTAAAAAAAAAAAAAATTGGTTTTCCAGACCTACATTTTAAAAGTAACAGATAATGCTGCTACTCATGGTTGAAAGTTTTTGTGGAGATGGTGGTTTGGTTACCTTTTCTTAACAGTAAAATTCATCTTCTGAACTCTTTTATAAAGCTGTTAAATAGATTAAACTTCTAAAGTAGCCATGAAATGCGTAAAGCAATTTTTATACCATAATCCCATAGACTTGGTGACAAGTGAGTGACAGATACATGAGCTACCTTACTATCTTTACTGGGGATAAGCAAAATTTGCCTGGATCTGTGTAGTTAGGAGCTGCATGTGCCTATGGAATAGCTGGAGACTGGTGCAGCACAAGCTTGCACTTTGTTAGCTCTTAAGTTTTCTGAGAATGTCAGATCTGGCTGAAGGAGAAACTAAATTAGTGGAAGATAGCTTGAAATTTAACTTTCTAAGCCTTAATAGCCTTTAAATCTCACCTTCTCACCTGCCTTCCTTATCAAAGGAGAAATGGAGCAACATTAAGTCCTTCCCTAATAGGTTGGTCGCTGAAGATTTCACTTGTGATATGCGAGGGAGGGGGAAAAGGTAGTGAATGTAGTGAATTTGTGTCTTTAACAGCCTCCTTTGAAAAACTGGAACCTCCATTCTGGTGTTTGTGAGATTGCAAACACAGTTCAGGGCTCCTGTGCACCTTGAGTCAAGATTTCTAAAACCCCTGCCTGCCCTCACAGGTACCAGCAGCCAAGATCATAAATGGCAGCAGGGCACAGCATCTCTGTTCCTACAGCGCAGGTCTGACACATGAAACAAACCACTGCAAATACCAAGATTATCTTAATCAAAGAAAAAGAAAAGGAAAGAGCATCTGTCTATTTTTGCATCCCAAATCCTATTTAACCTGATCCTGGCCCATTTTCATTTAATGTGTGGAATGACACTGAACCACTCCACATTGAAGTCTCTCCAATCTAGTTATTTTGTTATGTCTTCCTGGAAAAAAACACCAAGCAAGCATGGATTAGAAATTAGATTTCTCAGAACTAGAAATTAGAATTCCCAAGGGAAAAATACTAAAGAAAACGGAACCCCCTTCATCCATAGCTGGAAAACTCTCTTCCCCCAAACCTGCCCTGGCAAAAAGCTCACTCCACGTGCTCAGCTTCTTTCTCCAAAGACTGCAAGAGACTCCTTGCTTTAACACAGCTTTGAAAGTCTCCCTCTACTGAGACAAAGGAAATTGATGTTGAAACCTTTTAATTACCTGTCACTGTCTATTTAGAGCCATCCATGGATGGCGAGGAGGAGGGTTCTGTATGTGTCATCTGCCAGTGTGACTCAAGGCTGCTCTTGTAAGCTCCTCCTTCACAGTTTCTCGCAAGGAAATCAGAACCTGATTTATCTTCATCAGTAAGTGAGGACAGGACACCGCTGCTGGGTTAAAAACTGGCATGTTTATATATTTATATGTTTATAAATACTGAGCCTGAGAGGGCTCAGTAAGTGCTGAAGGTAAAGAGAGAAAGGTATAATAGAAAACCAACCAGCATCAACCCATTAGGATTAACTTTTTGGAAATAAAACAGCTGGCTAAGCTTCCTCTGCTGAAGGAACAGATGATGTTACAACTTCTTCAGTGTACACAAGAGCTGGGTTTTATTCTCAGCCACGCTGCAGGGTGTCCTTTCGGTGGATTTTATTCAAGCAGTGCATACTTCCATTTCTGCGCAACAAACCTTCAGGTACTAATCACAAAAGCACGGTCAGTCTGTCTTACGTGACCTTTAAGGCACAGTTTAGGACACACGAAGAGGATACAGGTAAAACTTGAACCGTAACACTTGTGACATACAGAAATCTATCACGGTACAGTGTATAAAAATGTGCCTCCTCCATCGAGACTCAAGTGGGGTCGTGTTCCCAGTTGTTTATCCCGCATAAACGGTTCGCCTCTTCCACCGCTTGTGTTCATAAGGTGCGAAATAGGTGAGAGCAGAGCAGCCCTACGGGGGAACACAAAAGGTCTGGTTATGTTCGTAGTGCTGCACAGCCCTTCGGAAGATACTGACATGTAAGGAGCATCAATCACACCTCCTGAACAAAGAGCGGATAATAAATCTCGCAAATAAATAAATAAACCTGAGGGTGGCTCGGAATTAGCTTCCAGTTTCCTGCGAGGCATTTACGCTCCCGAGGCCTTCTGAGGCGGGGCTGTGGGAATGCCAAGACTGCTCCCAGGGGCCCACTCTTGAAACGGACCCTTCCCTTCACGGGGCATAGCCCGTTCGGACTTCCCGACCGACCGACCGACCGCCGCCCCTCACCTGCGCCGCGCCCTCAAGGCAGCAGGTAGATAAGCAGAAAAAGCGCCAGGTCGAAGAGGATGAAGAGCCACAGGTCCAGCCAGTAGGACTGTCCCGTCAGGGATCGTGACAGCACCTGCCCACCATCTTCCTGCTCCCGTTCCTGCCGTTCCTGTTCCTGCGGCCGCCGCCGCGCCGCCACCTCCATCTCCTCGCGCGGAGTGAGCTCGCGCGGCGGCCCCACCGCGCAGGCGCCAGCGGCGCTTCCGGGTGCGGCGCCAATGAGAACGGAGCGCACGTACCGCGGCCACAGCGCCGGGACACCAGCGGCGGCCCCGCCCCGCCCCGCCCGCCTCAGACACCGCCCCTCCCGCCTCAGGCACAGCTCCGCCATTCCCGCCTCAGGCACAGCTCCGCCAATGCCGCCTCAGGGGCCGCCCTGCCCTTTCTGCCTCAGGCACAGCTCCACCATTCCCGCCTCAGGCACCACTCTGTCTTTCCCACCTCAGCCAAAGCCCCGCCATTCCCGCCTCAGGCACCACCCTGTCCTTCCCGCGTCAGCCAAAGCCCCGCCATTCCCGCCTCAGGCACCACTCTGCCCTTCCCGCCTCAGTCAAAGCCCCGCAATCCTCGCCAGCTCCGCCATTCCCGCCTCAGGCACCGCCCAGAAGGGCGGGCTCTTGCGGTAAAGACGCTGGACATGGAGCGTGTTCGTGCTTGTCCGTCTGTTTTTGTGACAAGTGATGCTTGTGGGCGCTTCACCAGTGCTGGTGACTGACATGCCTTCCTGGGCGCTGCTGGCTGCGGCTCCCTTCCAGGTGAGATATGGACATCGGGGAAGAGCAGGCGGTCAGTCCTGTCAGGCCGTGTTGGTCTTGTCATGCCACCTGTGCTGGGGCTTGTGTTGAAAGAAACATTCACGAGCTCGTCCCGATGTGGTTTATTGGAGAGCAGATGACGCTAGAAGACCTTTTGAGAAATCCTGTTGTGAAGAAATTTAGGAAAATTGAAACTGTTTTAAGATACACTCCTCTCCTTGAAGATTAGTTGGAGCTCGTGCACTGAACGAACATGGAAAAGTTCATGTAGATAGTGTATTCTGGGTGCTTTATTTGCACAACAGACATCTGTAGAAGTAAATAAAAATAAATGAAACAGCACAGCCTGATGCCACACGCACACCTGGGATGTGCCACCCTCAGTCCTTCCAGTTCAGTCCATGTTGAAATCTGGGCTATTCTTTTCATAGTGTCCAAAAGAATGGTCAGAAACCCAGGAGTATGTGAAACAAAACCTTCCTCTCGGTAGCTATTACCCCTTTTTAGCCTCATACTAACGGATAAGGCAGAACGCAAGCAGGTGCTTCTGAACAGAGCTTACTTCTCTTAAACAAACACTTACGGGTAGCAGTTTTCCTTAATAAGTTCTGTCAATGGAAATAAGCATAGATTTGTATTTAATATAGCAAGTATTGGTTAAGTATGTGTTGTAGATGAAGTATATTAGAGATTTGGGGTAAAACAATGGCAGTACTTCCCTTTTAAGCTTTGTCCCCATCTGTATTATTTCATTTACTTTTGGTTTTCCCACCCTTCTGCACAATATTAAATACACCGGGAAAATCTTTGTTAGTGTAAATACCTTTGTAAGGAAACTCAGTTTCCTTTTGAGAGCTTGTGCAAAAAATATTTAAATTCTGCCTATGCAAAATAGTTTCTGAGCCTTTTGTATTGTGACACTTTGGAAGGAGTTGGTACAAAAGACATTTTAGCATTTGGTAATTGGAGTTTTTTTATTCAAGGCAAAACAGTAACATAAAGAACCAGCCCATGTTTTCAGCAGGGCTAGGTAACTGCAGCTAGGGAGGTGTTGTGAGGGGATGGAAGAAGAAAAAAAAACCGA
Source organism: Callaeas wilsoni (assembly GCA_013398955.1). Lineage (NCBI taxonomy): Eukaryota > Metazoa > Chordata > Aves > Passeriformes > Callaeidae > Callaeas > Callaeas wilsoni. The sequence continues at coordinate 173,259 of VWPU01007423.1, forward strand.
CACGGAGGATGTGTAGAAAATGGTCTTTTTATTGTTTCTTCATTCTGGTGCAGTTCTGTGTGAAGTGCTTAGCCCCTTTTGAAGAATCTCTTGGACTCAACTCCTTCGTATACGTAGGTCTGTTAAAAAATTAGGAAGGAAAATTAGTGTGTGGAATTTTAAAGTTTTATTTCCCAGATATGGTTCAGAGAGTTTTAAATTTTTAATAGGCGACTTGAGAATTTTAACTAAAGATAAATGAAGTTGTTTGGCTTGAAGAAAATATTTTCTACTTTTAGAAAAGCTCTTAAAATTTTTTCTATTCATTCTACTGCAAACTTGTGTGTAAATTACTTCTTAACTCACCTGAACGAGTTCATCACCCACGATTTCTCTGTATGCTTTAAGTACTTTTCCATTGTCTTTTCTGGTAAATGTGCCCACAAGTTTATTTCCTTCCAGGGCCCAAGAACCCTATGATGGGAAAAAAACCCAAGTATTTTGCAACAGTTATGACACCGATTTGATTTAAAGGCTGTAGAATGCTTAAAAGTGAAAAAAGATTAAAAATAGTGTAATAACGCTTTTTAGAAAGGCTGTAAAAATGAAATTTTCATAAAATCATTGGTGTATTTAAATGCATAGTGGCCAAGCTAGGCATTTTTTACTGGTCAATACACCTTATTTTAATTAATTGTATTGACAGAGAGAGTGTAATTTCTTACAAATACCCACTCTGCACTGTAGGTGATGGACTAGAGTATTAGAAGAAGTAAAATTGCCAATCACCTGGATTTCATCTCGTGAAAATTGGTACTTGCTCTGCTTTTTGGGCTCTCTGTGGAGCCCTGAGATCCATGGCACTGTGTGGAACCTTTAACAATAAAGACTCCCTTGTGCTTTGGTGTGTAAGCTGCAAGCATTGCTGAACCGTCAGGTTCGGTAGAATTTAAAGTAATTCAAAAGTAACACTTAAATTAAAAACTAGGAAGAAAAATTATTCATCTCGAAACTGCACTTTACAGAGTCATTATCATATGGTAAATACTGAACTATGTAGGAAGACACTTACAGAAACTTCAGTGCCGTCAGCCAGGCTGTACTCAAAGGTGACTCCCAGAACGAATTCAATGTCTATGTTTCGGAAGTTGCTGGCTTCTTTGATGGTGAATTTGTCCCCATCTTGTTGGATGGTCATCTTCAGATTGTCATGGGCTCCCAGCTTTCTTTTCATTATGCCAACACCTAGAAAAATCCATTAACATAAATCAGGAAAAACCCCAAACCTCTAGAGCATCATATTTGTCCCTTTTTAGTGACTTCTGTGTGGCCAAGTGAGTTTATTCCAGCATTCTGACCCAAATTTTTGTCTTTCAGTTTTCCTTGAGGCTGTGTTCGCATATAATACAAATCACTGTCTAACTGGAGTGCTTAGGTTTATATCCACAGAATGCACTGTTTGTACAAACTTAAAGTAAGTGTCAGGATGTCAGAATTGCTTGAATTAAGTGTTTCTCTGAAATTGAAGGATGATGATTTCCTCCCTGTGTAATTTTTGAACTGGTTTGATGTTATCAAAATAACAGTCCAGCTATAGAATTCTGCTTGAAGTTTATCCGTTCAAGTTGTCTGAGCCTTTTTCTCAAATCTAGACTAAGAGATTCTTTTTCCTGCTGAAATAAATCTGGAATTAGTTAAGATGCTTAAGATTAACACAGTGTGATTAAAATCAGAACATTTCTCAGCATCTTTCCCCCCCGGCCCAGAATATTTTGAAGATAAATGCAGGGGCAGGGCAGCCAAAAGTGAAAGGGCAGGCTGGCCCGAAGGTAGTTCTCAGACAGTTTGAGTTTGTATTCAGCTGGAGTGGTATTTTTCCTGCAGAAGGGATTGGAAAAGTGAGCCTTACCCATTGCCTCCATGAACTTCTCATAGTTCTCATTTCTGTCAATTTTCCAAGTGCCGTTGAATGCCATGGCTGTGCCTGCAGGAGGGCTGCTCTACCAGGATGAGTCTTTGCAAAGGGAATTTATGTACTGCCTTATCTTGAGAGCAATTCACAGGGTGATGTGGCTGAGTAAAGCTCAACTGATGCACTGACCTCTTCAAGGAGAAGTTTCCTGTAATTTAATCAAATTCCTAGTCCTGACCACACTGCTTCCTGAATCTCTCCTATTGCCCCCAGATCATGCCAGTATCTATATTGCTCATCTCAATTAAGAGTTGCTAATCCATTCATTCTATCCACCATGTGTAGTAAAAATCAACTGCCTAGTGAAAGTAATAATTAAACTAACAGCATTTCTTGACATTTTCTCTCCCAGTTGCATCTTCAAGCTTGTGGGAGAGTCTTTATGCAACTGGGGGTGCTATTATTTACCCGACAAAGCAAACACAAGTCTCTACTGTGTCCATTACAATTTGGTAGGGGCCTGTTCTGCTCAACATAACAAGCATGGATGTTGGGGAAGATGAAACAGGAAAGCCTTATAAATATGATTTACTGAGTGTCTGCAGGTTGTTTCAGAAACTTCTCCTCTTGCTGCCTGTCTAACACTGAGCTGTGCAAATTGGGATGGTAGTCTCTATTCATGTGATCACTTTTCAATGTATATAGTTTAAATTCTCAGCAGCTTCTACAAATTTTCTTCATTATAACACAGTGAAGAAACCAGCCAGGTGGAAGGTGTTCGGGCTGTTTACTCCTAATGGTGATGAGGGAAGTACCTCAAAATGTGCATTTCACAACAACAGTTATGTCTCTGTGTGTAGTTGTCACATGCAGTTTTTTTCCACAAATTCATGCAGTTTTTGATAACCTGAATAGCTCAAAAAATGTTTTAGCTGATGCCCTGTGCTGTGCCAATCATGCATGCCCATCTTACCTTTGCACCAGCTCAGAAAATGGGCAAACTTTATTCTAAGAGGCAGATTACCTGTTTTTATTGCATTGATGTGTATCTTGACCTTTGTAGTTATCACTGTCAGTCTTACATAAACAAAAACACTCAGTGTCAAGTTATAGTTCATCCAAGCATCCAAGTTCATTCTGTTACGGAACAGAACTGATAACTCCCTTTACAGTCCTTGCAGAAAGGTTCTTTCTGGCAGTGATTGTAGTGCAGCTTCTGCTGTATTTAGTAGAAAATTGAGGCCTAAAATAATGGGAGTTGCTCAATATGACAAAATATGACTTTGGTTTTTCACGTGCTAGAATCATACAATCTGCACTTTATTTAGAGTTCTTTTGTCTTCCTATAGTAGCTGGTTTTCCTTCTAAAGTCACAATTAAAATAGGTTTTATAGATTTTCTTTTTTCAGTTGGAATATTCCACAAGCTTTTCCCTTCTTCTGTCTCCCTCTCCCTTGCGTGGTTTTCAGAACTTTAACTTTTTCTTCTATGGTGCATTGAAATGTTGTTTTCTAGTTTTGCTGGTTTCATTACAGTTTTGAAAGCTAAAGGTGTGTTCTTGGCCTTATGGCTTTCTTCAGTGTGCCAGCTTCAGAACACTGAAAATGGACAAACTTATTAACTTTGAAGTTTGATCTTTAGATAAAGGTGGATGGGAATAAATTATTAACTTATATGGTTATGCCAACCTCATCCTGCCAATCTGTGATCATCACAGGAAGCTGTACTGTGATGGCAGTTGACAATATCGTTCCAAAGATCAGGGGGGCAAAAAGGCTTTTGTAGTAGGTTGTATTCATCTCTCCTGTTTATTGTTTTGTGGTTTGTATTTGAGTTGTTCTGACTAAAATTAGCTAGGACAGTAGAAGTGTTGTATTGGTTAAGGCTTGGTGCCAGCATAAACATAATATACTCATGAAAATATTGATTTATAAAACAAGAGATGAATTCCTGATAAAACCATGCAGTTCAATTGTACAGTATTTATCTACTGAATGATTCTTCAGTTTGTCTTGGGATGGGTTGCAAAGATGGATCCCTTACTGGGAAGTTTCACTAAGCATTTTGAACCCCAACACTCAATTTTATGTCAATGTGGTAAATAGACAATTCTATGCCAGTAAAGCCAACTTAAGCATAACAATGGGTGGCTTAGCAAGCAGGAGCTTGATGGAGCCTAACTAATGCCATGTCTTGGATAAATCATTTCAAAGTACGTGTTGCAGTTGGGTGTTGCATTGCAGCAGGATTAGATCCTGCTTGAGCTACATGTTGTCCTACTCCATCTCCTGTTTGCTGAATTTCTGCTTTTATTTTGGTTCAGGGAGAATCTGCTGGATGCCGCTAATATGGAATCTGTTCAGCAAGAGAATTCAACATTTGAGGATTACCTAGAAATTTCCAGTGAGGATAGATCCATTTGTGTGATTAGTTAGTAGTGGGCTGCCGGTCTTAAGACTTGTTCTTAACTGTCCGTATACACTACTTTTTAATTCCTATGTAATGGCTCTGATCCATAAAGTGCTGCATTTTTGAGAGTTTTTTATTGCAGAGAACTGAAGTTGATGAGTTAATAAGATCCAGGTTGAAAGAATCTAGAAGCAAAATTTAGGATTAAAACAGTAACAACCCTGGTATTTACTTTATCAGTTACTGCCTGCTAAAGTGAATCCTAGGATTATGTAGAATAATAGAATCTGGCCTTGTTTCAATGAAAAAAGGGTGCCAGTGAACAATTGCCAATAAAAACAAGCGTGCTTTTCCAGAAAAGGTTGTATGAATCTCTGAGTATTAGTGCCATTTGACACTTGCCACATAGGGACTGATATACCAGTTGCCCCATGGGGCTTTTTGTCAGGCTTTTCTAAGGGTATTTAAATTTATATCTGAATATTCCTGTATTCCCAATTTCATTTTGTTTGGAATATGAAATGCAATTATAGGGTAGGGTCAAGTTTTAGTCCAGAATGAACCAGGAATGTACAGTATTGAAAGTCTGCATCAGTCAGACTTTCAATTTCAGTTTCTTCAAAATCTGAACTGCACTTTTATCCCATTTCAACACAACTTTTTTAATTATTGTAAACTTTTTCTCTCGGTTATAATATAGCTCCAAACCCCACGAAAGGTTAATGTGATTATCTGGATTAGTGGCTTGAATCTAGTTTCATCTGTAAAACAGTGAGCTTCAGAGTTTTTCTGAGTGCAGCATTATAGCAAGGGAGCACACTGTATGGCTTAGATATTTAAATATTTGTATTTGCAAAAGGAAGAGATGGTTTCAGGTTAAAATTCTTTTCTTCGTTTGGGCATCACATGTCTCATGTAAAAACAGAACGGTCACCCAGGTTCTGGTGTTCTTTCCAGCTCAGAAATGGACTTTCCATGTGACCTGTGACCTTTATCAGATTAACCCCTCTATTTATCTGTAAAATGAACTTTCCTTTCATTAAGAAGGTCTATATATCGTAAAATAAATTGCCACTGACTTCATTAACTACTACAATAAAAGGATCCTGAATGTTTATGTGCAAATGTATCGCATGTAAACTAGTGGTATGATTTAACAGTCCTAGAATTTGATGGTATTAAACTAGAGAAGTCTGTGTAAACTGTAGATTTTTCAGCCGTTTTGCAGCCCATTATGAACTTGTGGTATTTTTCAACTGAAGTGGTTCTGAAGTTGTGTGTGTGCTGAGAAATGCTGCTCTTCTCTGAAGGGCTGAACAGCTCTGACTGTCAGATTCCATACATCTGTCCCTAAAGCTTACCACCGGAACAAACTCCACTCATGGGAGTTTTTTCCTAAAAATCTTAAAGGGTGAGGTCTCATGGGAATGTGAAATGCAATAGCTGTCATCACTGTTACTAAAAATGTGGCTGGAGGAAAGAGCTTTTGTCTTTTCCATTTGTTAATGAGGCATCAGAGCTGTACAAGAGAAAGACCTCGTGTAATGTTCGTTCACCTTGTCAACAAAAATGCCCTCGCTCAAGGTTGTGTTCTTTCCAGGGCTGGGTAAGAAACGTATCCCAGTGCTCCTGCTGCAGCACTGCCACTTCTCAGAAGGGAATTCAAACCTCCAGCAGGCCAACAAGACTGAGCAGGAGCATGACGGGGTTGGTGAGGGGGTGGAAAGGTTGTAGTCCCAGCAGCAAATGGTGACCTGATGTTTGTAGATATGCACAGGCAGTTGTGCAGTTGCACTCGTAATTTGCAGTTGGTTCGAGCAAACAGTGCTTGTGTTTTGTGCTGAGCTAAATCTGGCCCTTCATAACTTGTTGAATGAGCCTGCTGTTTGTCGGGGATGTACATACCTTTTGGTTTTGCCGAGAGCTAAAAAAAGTCAAGCCAGAAGTATTGCTATGCAGGACCTAATAAGCAAAGAACAGCAATTGCCAAGAAGCCCACCGGTCCAGAATTACTTCTAGGATCAGCAGTTTGTGCAAGATGAGGCTTTGGTTGTCAAAACCAATTTTTTTCCACAGTTTTGGTTGAAGTCACTGGGCTGACTATTTCTATCTCTCTTGCAATTGATAGACGGGGGCAGAGGATGAGGATACAGCTCTGTAACTCTTGTATTTGCTGGTTCTGCTTTCTCTCAGAAACGAACTGGTTTCTGACAGCTCTGAGGAGGTGCAGCTCCAGTGCTCTCTAGCGGTCAGTAGCACTGAAAACAGCACTTTTTGCGGTTTTTAAACAAGAGCTACTTTACGGCTGGCTGATCTCAGTAGTACTCAGAAGTATCTTGATGTTAACAGAGACCTTTTTCTCGTCACGATTTCTAGGACCTAGAGAAGTTAGTATGAAATATAAATTTTCAGAAGCAATGATTTGAATTAGGCATTGAAAATTCCACCTCAATTATATTAATTATAACAGCCAGTAAAATTTGACATCGTCCTTTTTATTTTAAAAAGCATGAAAACAGTACAAAGAGAAGAATGAGGAAATAAGTAATAAGCCGCGGTATGACCACAGAAAATAAGCTGACTCTTATGTTCTCTAGCAGCTGTACAATAAGTAGTGCTAATGATTCTGTTAAGTAATGTAACTGGCTTTATTCTAAGAAGTCATAGGAGAGAAGCAAGAGAGAACACATAACATTCAGAAGACATTAATACTGCTTAAAGGCAAAACATAATTTACAGAGAAACCCCTTAACCTAGTACAAAAATACTGTGCCCAGAAACTATATATTTTTTCGGATATTTTCAAAAGATTGAAGAGTACAAATGGACAACTCAGTGACTAGTGACTGTGATTAAGGTTTTTATTAAACTATAATAGGAATGTATGTTAAAACTATTTACAGTGCATTTCAAACTACATTCTTTAAGAGACACATGCAGGTGTCTGCCATGTGAATACAAGGAGGACTCAAATTCTAACTTCAGTTACATCTGTAAGGTACCTTGGACATCAGTGGGAATAGCTGAACACAGCAAAGAGCAGATGAGGCAGCTGTCACCAAGGGTAAGGGTTTGGTCCCTCTTTTACAGGTAAAAAAAGATGGAAAAAACCCCCCCCCATCCTTTCAGTTTCTATACAGCTCAACCCAGCTCCCCCTGAGGTAAATGGGAATCACAAACTGACTTCAGGTGGGCGTCTGAGCATGCGTGAGGCCCTGGCATGCCAAGCTCGTGCTGTGCGAGTTAGTGGGAACCAGCCATGACAGAGCATTGTCACATAAATACACATTTACAAACAGTGGTACTTAGATACGAGTTTCTCTTTGGAAATAAACTTCCTTATGTGGAAAAGAAACTTTCCTGTGCAATTTCCATTTACCTCGCAATGACCAAGATAAAATATCCTGCTGTCAAAATTTGCTGCATTTAGCAAGTGTCGCTAGTTACCAGGCCAGATTCCGTGATGTTTCTTCTTCCTGTCAAAGTCCAAACCAAAAAAAGCCAGACCTCATCTTTACCATACTCTGGCCAAACTCATTCTGTTATTCAAGCTTATGTTTCAAATTAGTGCAAGCCCCTGAAAAAGTACAGCAGGGAACTGGGAAATAAAGCTGAAACTTTGTGGAATGTAAACTGCATGTGATTTGACATGAAGAAAAAACCTGCAGCATCACAGAGATGAGACTGAACTAATACTACTTATATAAATTTGCTTGAAATACAAGGCATTTATAAAACCTTTAAAAAATGTGAATTTATTATGAGCAAGGCAATTTTTTTCCATAAAAGTCTCTGCTATCTTCTTCTGCATAACTGGAAGGGACAACAGCTGGACCACTCCTCTAATTTTTAAGGGCCTAAATCTGAATCTTCATTATCTTTCTGTATAATGGGTTGGAAAATCAGTTACTTGGTAATTTTGACAAACCTTATGTGTGAATTAGCTAAGTGTGCTGAATTTGTCAGTTCATGCCACTGCCAGGTAAAATGCATTGGGTCGGAATTCAAGAGATGCGTGCAATTGTCAGGGGGTGATGCATATAATCAGGCTTTGGTTCTCTCTTCTGAGGAGAAATCAGCTGATCATCAGTGAAATTAATTGTTTCCTTTTATCAGTAGCTCACTTGTACATGTGCTCTGTGAAGATATGAGTAATCTGCTCTTAACTATAAACTGCTTCTAATTAAAAATTAACACCATCTCCAAAATCAGCATTACATTATTTCCCCGCACCTTTTTTTTAATTGTGTGAGATAATAGAAAACCTAGGCTTTCTACAGCTAATATTACATGTGTGGCTGATTTATTGGAAAAGAAATGGTACCTACAGCTCAAGAGCCTCGCTGTTATTTAGAATTAGAAGAGGTAGGGTTAATCAGTAATTTTGTGTATGTTAATACAAGTAATTTTTTTCAGAACAAACAGAGAAATAAAAGTGTAGTTTAAGCATTAAACTGCGCTGTGGAGTATGTTTGAAAGAAAATATGTTCGTATCTGAGATCAAGTAGGATAGTAACTTAGTTGTCTTCCTTGAGAGGAGTATTAAGAATTAGTGGGACAAATTCTTGTACCCAGAGACTTAAATCTCAAATGTGACAATGGTTTTCAATGGACTTAAGGCAGAAAGTGACCAAGTGATCAACTCCATTTCAGCTGGTTTCTTGTGTAAGCCACATTGGTTGTTTCAGCTAGACAACATAAATTGGGGAGAATGTGTTTGAGAGCTGACTGAAATAAGGAGATACACAGCTCTTGATGAAATTAATGACAGCTGCCTGGCTGTAATCCACCAGCTGGCTTGGAAAATGTTGAGGTCTGAAGACAATGAACTTCAAGCAGAAAACCTGTAGCCAGGCAGGGTTTGGTTTTTTCCCCCATATTGTCCCTTATCTACATTATGGAAGGAAGGAGCCGGTTCTGCAACTGATTCACACAAAGTCATGACACAGAACCAGCACACTCTGATTTCACCTTCAGGCAGAGTAATACACTATGTAAAGGCTTTGAATTTCATCAAATACAGCACTCTACGCTTTTAAGGTTCTTAAACCAGTAGTTTAAAGGCTTTGGTTTTGTAGAAATATATACAGATACAGGGTGTGTTATGATATTTAAATGTTTATTTACTAGGAACTGTATTTATGTGTATGTTCCAACATTTATGGTGGAAGAGATTCTGTGGGATAAATGTCTACAGATATGTAACTAAATATATGCACATACTGTATAACTGTTCATTTTAAGTGAACCTTTAAAAAAAATGTAACATCATGCCCTTTTATTCAAGTCAAAGGTATGAATCCAGCACTCCTTTGTAGCATTTATAAATTTAGTTATAATAAAGCTTTGCTGAACACACAGTATAGCAAAGAAATACTGGAATATTAATGTCAAAGTTACATCACTACACTGCGATATCATCTTCGTTATCTGCTGTTGTTGTCACCATGAATTACTAGTCTCAACCATAATAGCAAGAATACACCTTTATATACATATATTTTATTCCTATTTATATTAAATATGTATCTCGTCAGTTAGCATAATAATTATGTTTCAGTATCTCAAGCACTCAAGGAAAAGGCTGTACAAGGACTATGCAAATCCTGAAGCAAAGTTTTCTATTTATCGAAAAGTACCTAAAACCTTTTTCTGGGGGGGTGTGTTGGGGTGGGCAGGCTGCTGTCATTTGCATACTCTGTCTGCATAGAAATGCACAGGTGGAGCACTGCAACACAGTAGCCTTGGAATTCTCAATGAGTGTTGAAGTGTTGAAATCCATCTTTTTTTTTTTTTTTTTAATTTGGGGGGACAGAATCAGGAGAAATACTTGTGCAGAAAAATGTTGTCAAATTCACAGCTGCAAGAATTTCTTATTGGTGCTCACTAGAGAAGTTTGAGATAGGACTTAATCAGTGACAAATAATTTAGAGTGGCAGAAATGCTGCTGACTGTCAGAATACCGTATTCTACATTTTAATAAATATCAACTCTAACTCAGTATCGTCAAACATTTTGAAACATTTGCTTCATCTTTTCTTAGCTTCTGACCTAGTTTATCTAAATGAAGAAATTGATAAAAAGGGGGAGTTTTCCCTGTCTTTATGACCAGCTCTTACGAGTTGGGGTTGACAGTCCCCTGGGAAGAAGAATTTATTGCAGTTTCCAACTAGAATTTCCTGGATTATTGTGCTAGAACTAAATTCCCACACTTCAAAGTGCAATGCCAAATGTGCTGCTTTTGCCAAACACAATTGCTGATTTTAACTAAAAAATTCACTACCACAGCTTAAAAAACTGGAACATTTCATGTGTCTCTGTGCAGCCAAAGTTGCATGTACTGCTAATGCATTTTAGACTGCTGCCATTCGTCTCCTTATCCGGTCTACCTAAAGAATAGTTCTCTCCTTTGTATTCTTCTTTTGGGATTTGTCCAATGTGTATATTTTCTTTAAATGGTTCCCAATTCAAAGCCATTTTTATTAATCATCTTCATATAAATAATAAAACTTTTTTTTTTCCCCCACTAGTGCAAGTTAATAGATTTCTTACTTTTCAGAACATTAATGCCTCACATACAAATGGCAAATCCCTGTAGCACTCTTGGCTATTTTTGCTTTTGATATTATTTTTTTTCCTTATTTCTTCAAGACACTATGATTAGTCGTTTTTAACTAATGTTAAAAATGACTTTTAAGAGATGTTAACATGAAACTTCCTTCTAAGTGGTCATAGCCATTTCATAGTAACACTGGCCTGAAGAATCAGTCATTGATGGTCACCAGGAGTGTGCCCTTCCTGCATCATTCTGATTCAGCTTTTCACCTCTTGCTCTTGCAGTCATTCTCTTCTGCCTGTGATCCAGTCTATTGGTTAGATGATGTTAAAATCAACTTCCAAATGAAGTTAAAACCAGCATACAAAACCAGTCCTGTTTTGTTTCCGTTTCTCTGTGTGCTTCTTGCAGCTTTCAACGGGAGCTGTTCCTTCATGTCAGCCTGTCAGTTACGTTGGGCCATTTCATCAGTCTTCAAGCAGTTTCCTTTGGGCATGGCTAACTATGACACCTCTACCACAAAACTCTTAAGACTCCCATTGCCTAGTAATGCACAGGGAGAAATTTCTTCAGCTGGAAAAACACATTCCTAATTGTCCTAAGACATCCATCTAATATGGAAAAAACCCAAACCCTACTGGGTGCACAGATTTTGGGGCTTTTCACCTCAGAGCCCAGTTCTGCTTTCTGAGAGAGGTTAGCACTAGTTTATGCTGGAATAGGCTCCCCAGAGCGAGTCCCAATCTTTCCTCTGAACCTCTGGAAAGAGAACAGGCAAGACTGCTCAATACTTTTATAACATAACACAGCAAGATGAGAAGAAGGAGAGAAAAGGTGCAAAATGCAGTAGTCTTTCAGATACTGGCCACAACATGATCACTAAACTATGTACATCTGTAAAGCAACAGGCTCTCAGGCACAGTCAGTGCCTGCACCAGTACCTTCTTGTGGGGTAGGGTAGCAAAAACCACCCTTGCAGGTCTTTTTCCATCTCAGTCAGATGCAATAAAAGAAACATACTGTCCTCAGATAATCTCGGCATCTACACGGTCATGCTAGATCTTGAAATGTGGAAAAATAATACAGCAGTGGCAAAACATAAGCCAGATTCATACAGTGTTTAGCAAAATGCAGTACTCCCCTATTACTGTGTCTCCTACGTGAACTTCAGCTTGTGGTGGTGAAATCAGCATCTCAGTTCCGTTTGCCTTGATTGCTTTCTCCATTAATCAGGTTCTTCTCTTGCTGCTCAGCTAAGGCTTGCCATTTCTGCCTGTTTTTTCTGCAGCCATCCAGCAAAGGGGAGCAGGCCTCTGACACGTGCGTTAGGGCCTGAAATAAATTGAGACCAAGGAAAACAGATTGCATTCGATTTTTAATTTAAAAATGGCGAATGAAACACATCTCTCATTTTTTTCAGATTTCTGAACTTAGAGGAAGACTTGTAGATCATTAATTGCACTGGTTACCTGACACACAGAGCTGGGTACAATTTGGACTAGGATCACTTGGTAACTGTAGATATAAGTAGCAGTGCATATTTCAGAGTAAATAATTCCAGTTTATCTGGTCTTTTCATAAATGGAAAGGTAAAGCTGTTCCGTAACAGGAAGAAGTATAGATGTTCAGGCTCTAGAACTGTGGGCATTCAAGCCTGCTCAGGTGTTCTGTTAAGGAGTTTTCTGTTTGTCCAGTCTGTACCTTTGCAGAGACACAGTCTTCTTTCAGTGGCCTACCTCCTACTGGAGACAGTTGTCTGAGGCTTTAAAGCAAAGGCTGCCTTATTTTCCTGACAGTTTCTACAGCACAGAAACACTTGATTTTCAGGGACAGTAGCTAGTAACTCCCAATCCTTTCTCTATCCCTGTTTCCTTTCAACTGGTGAATGTGCATTCTTTTTAGAAAAGTTTCTTGTGTCAGAGGGTAAAATTCAAGTAATCATCCTGTTCTTCCCACTGGAAGATTCTTAAGAGTTCGGTTACCTGTTCATCTCCTTTCTTTTTCATACCTTGGTTTCTGTAAAATACTTGCTACAGTTCAAATAAAGAGACTTTCACTCTAATGTTGTTCTTTAAAAAAAAAAAAAAAAATCTGAAATTATCATGTTGTGATTCACACTATATTTCACCAAGCAGCTTCTCATACAGTTTGTGACCAGGAGAGGGAAAGCATTTCAATGAATTCTCTCATGCAGTGCTTTAGTGTGTGATGAAAGACAAGGAAAAAAATGGGATGAGAAGTGTTACACTTGGGTAAATGTCCTATACATAGCGTATCACCTTTTGTGTGAAGAATTCTATATTCTTTAAAACTTTTAAACAACACTTCTTTTTGTCAGAGCACTACCTGGATACCATTCTTTTCCTAGAGGTCAAAGCATTAGTTTTGTGACTTTCCCTGATAATCCAAATATAACCCAGGGACGTAACACCAATTGCACAAAGCACAGCAATTACCACTAGGTTTAAAAAAATTGTAACAAAATACATTAATCAGACAAATATACAACTAATTATAAATACTAAAATAATAGTTTCTTCAATAGACTAATGAACCATATGTAATATAAGAGAAATATTTTCTAATGAAGGGGGTAGTTTTTAATTTGACTTTTAGTCTAATTTTAAATCCATGTCTACCAGTGAGCAGCCCTGGTTTTAGATTTGCTGTTCTTCCATAGGCACCATACCTCATACAGCTGCAAACAAACAGCATCTATGAATCCAACCTGCATGCTGGGAATTTTGTTTTTCTTCTCTCTGTTCATTAAATCCTGCAGATAAGAAGTAAACAAGCTCTGTGTTTAAACGCATTCAATAAAAAACCCAGCCAAAACCAAAGAGAGTCTGGAATTAAAAAGCGGCACCTTAAACAGCACAGGGAGCACAGCACAGCAGGGTATCATCACAGGTGTTACAGTGAAGGGAATTGGACTGCATGACTTCCCTCAGGAGACTGGCTTTGGGCTGACAGAGCCCAAATAAACAGCCAGACTTACTGGGTTTGGATGGCTGCAAATAGGTGCCATTTTAGTAATGTATTTCCTTGCCAATTTAGTAATACTGACTTAAAGGAAATGATACTGTCTGTTCTTCTGGTTCAGAGATAATGACACACTATTGGTGTTTTGGAACCACAGAACAAAACTGACCATGATTAAGACAGGGAGGGAGCTGGTCCTGTACTGTGGTCAGTGGGAGAAATTTCAAGTGCTCTTTCCAAAAGACCTTTTGCGAGAGGTAGTTCTGCCGCTTACCGTGGGTTCTATGTTGAGTTCCTTCCGCTCTTTATCTCCTTGATCAAAGAACTCAGTAGCCACAAGCTCAGCAATCTGCAAGAGGTGTCACCCATTGAGAGCTCTAGAAGTTTGCTTGCTGCCTACAAACAAGACTGGTTCCTATCTCTCCTTAGGATATATCATATTAGCCCCCCTCACATTGTGAGACTCCAGCTCTGCATTCCACTGCTGCCTTTGCAATAAGGACTGGGTGGAGGAAATAAACTTTTATGCAGTTTGCATTTAGCAAATCTTAAAAATTAAGCACATACCCGTTGCTGAACTGGCCATGGTTTGGTTATGGCTGATAAGTCACAAGCTGTCATCAGCATTGCTCTGTAGAGCAAACAGAAAGAAATGTAGGAATTACTCTATGTGAAATATATGTAGCCACCAAGTTGAGTGACTAGTAAAACAGAACATAGAATTTCAGGGAACATCCAAGTCAGAAAAACAAGTCAAATTAAAGCAAAGTTATAAATGTAACTCCACATGCTATTTAACAAAGTTTCTTATACAGCCTGTATAAGAACACACCTGGTAGTTCAGACCCAGGGAGTTCAGTGACAGCTTGTACAGGCCCAGAGCACAAAGACCTTGCTGGGTTTAATGAAATTCACAGCAACACGGCATGGGAAATTTGGTACCCAATAATATCAACTGACTTCTTTATCATTCTGCTTTTACTTACAAAAATAGCTCTTTTTGTGAGGGGTCTTCCCAATTAAACTGCTTCTTCCTTAGAAGTTCGAAAAATTCTCCTCTCCTCCTTTAAAAGAAGTTAAAACAAAAGATTTTGCAGCATGCTGACATGATGCTAATATCCAGCAGTGATTATCCAGCCAAAGTTTCCTCTCACTTACTTGATGTATAGTGCCAGGTCTGTGGCAAGAATGGCTTGTTTTATCATTTTCAGTGTAGCCTTGTATTCTTCAATGGAAAGGCTGCTGAGAATCTGATTTCCCTTTACAAGAAAAGCCACAATCAGTGCTATCAGTAAAATGGGCAACAGCACACCAGTTTGCTAAAATGTCTCTAAGTTACCAAATCATTACAAGTTGCTTGCTGATATCTGAGGTCATTCTTTTACCCTCGTTGCTCTTGCAGATTCCCTGGTTTAAAAATAAAAATTCCGGTCTTCTTGAGTAATGGCAGAAAGCCGCACAGCGGCAACATCATCGCTGACTATTACAAAATGAAACTGAAAAGCAGAGCAACATCAAAGCCTTCAAGTCCATTTCATTCATTAAAATTAAGTTTGTCACTGGCTGCATCACAGCTTGTCTTTCCTCTTCCTTCCCCTCCCTGAAGCAGAGGAATTATAACAGATTCCCATACCTGCCCATACACCTCTAATAAATGAAATTATTTTCCTTTTATGAAGCAGCATAAATAACAAGCTATTCAACAGAAATATGAGCTCAGCAGCCCCCTGTTAAACAAAAGCACTACAGAGCTGGTGAAATGGAACTTGCCTCCATTGTTTTTCCATATTGCCTATCTGAATAGGACAGGATCACTACAGTACAAAGGATGCCAGAAGTACCACAACCTGGGGCACAAAAGGAGCAGTCCTTTGAAAGGATTGTGCATGCTAAGCAACTGGTCTTGAGAATTAGTCAGTAGCACCAAACAAGAAGAATGTAGTTTTATTTGCATATTTACTTAACTTAGTTTTGGCTTCACTTTGGAATTTCAACATGAGCAGTGTTTGGTTTGGTCTCATTAGGGCTGCTTTGTGTATATGTAGGCTGGAATGTTTTTTGAAATGAGAGGAAGGACTTGGGTTTGTTTAGTGGTTCATAAGAGGTCATGAAAATGGCAGCAAAGCCTTTTGTTTCCTTCGGTCCAAGGAAGCAGGTACTCAGAGGGATGTTAGCAAGGCTTGCCTTGTCAGGCAGCACTTAGAAGGCTTTGGTGGAACTCAGCAACAGAACTGGGATTTCCATGTTGCTGCATTTGCTTTCTTTACCCAAAAAGGAATAAAGAGCACTTAAGAACATATAAGGGTGGGATTCTATCCAGCAGCTAAAAATAGAAAGTAAAACAGTTTCCTTCAGCATACACAGGAATGTGACACTCACTGGACTGTTCAGGATCATAAGGCATTGATCAAAATGATGATGCTCCATGATTGAGTGGCAATACAGCTGAGCCAGAGGATGTTCGCTTCTGAGGAGGAAAAAGATGGAGAAATCAAATTAGACAAATATACTAGTGATCCAGAAATAACTTCCCTTTTAATGTCCTCTTTGCAGGAATTTGGATAAAAAGATAATGCCGTTCCTTTGTCAGAGCACTGACAGCTCTGGTTTTCTGCCTTCTGTTACCTGTAGAGACCAGCTGCATGCAAGGAGTGAGAATGTAATACAAGGTCCTAAAAGGAGTAAAAGTTCTTGTATAGAAAGCAAATGTAACATGAAGAGTTCATTCCCAAGCAAAGTTTAGGAGACAGTTTTGGTTTCTGTAACATGTTCTTAAACACCCGCCTGGCATATTTAGTCATCTCATCTGCTGAGCTTGTAAGTAATAATGCAAACCAAGAGAGACCCACTGATACCAATGGAAGAATTCCTGCTGACCTCAGTGCAATATGGTGCTGGGCCCAAAATGTTGATCAAGTAATTATCTAGTGTTAGTAACTGTACTGGTGTTTCATCACCACTATCTTCATAATTGAACTACTGCAACATCACTACCTACCCTTTGCCCAGGGTAAAATCCAAAAGGGAAACTGCTTAAAGGCCAATAGAGATGTTGGCTGCACTACAGGCAGTGAAAAAAAGCAGGAAACCAATTGTGCAGGTACAGAACTTAAAAAGACCTTAATGCAAAACTTAAAAGTATCTTAGTCTAGAAAATACAATTTGCTGTTTGAGTAGCTTTAGACAAAACACAAACTCCTTCTCTCTTGAGGATTTCCCATTTCTCCCTGTTCCTCCTTGAATTACACACTTCTTGGTTTTTGCTGCTCTCTCTTGAATTTCAACCCCTGGTTCCACATTGCTCATGTCATCTCTTCAACTAAATGTGGATTCTTTTGGAAGGCTGTTTTGCTGCTGATCGTGGACCTATTACTCTAATTATAATCTGACCTACAAATGTTTAATCATGTAAGAAGTTCTTTTTTAGCATATAATTCCATGAGATTTTCTGTATGGTTAAGAACCATTCACATGACTTAGTGGCTGCAGGATTGGGTCCCTGTATGAGTGAGTACACAGACTCAAATAAAAGTCATAAGAGGAGACTCTGGGGATTTAAGAAGCACAGAAATGTGGAGAGAAAGATGGAAAGACAAACAAAAACACGGAAAGGGAGATTAAAGAATGCAAGCCCCTGAGGAATATGGGCTGGCTGCCCAGCACCTCCTCTGAGACCACCACAAAAGGGGCGTAGAGCAAATGTACTCATGTGTTTCTGCGAGGGAACAAACTGTAGGATGATGCCAACGCATGCCGGGTGAAATTCCCATTGAATTAAGTGGGTTGCATACTGTGTCTCCCAGAGTTCATCCTGGCTGGAGAGAGAAATATGTGAGAAATCTCTTAGGTTATCTTCCCAAGTACCAAACTAGAGCTTGCTCAGTACCCACAGACCCTGGCTGGGGCTGGAAATAAATTCAGGTCCAACTTCTGTAGTGGCACTTCTGTCAAACTCCCACGCCGGGCCAAAGGGCACCACGGCTTTCTGAGCACAGGGGTTTGATTATGCAGCTTTCTGCGCTTCCTACTTTACGTGTGGGATTGGAGCAAAAAGAAAATAATCCCTCCTGCATATCTACCAAAAAGCCTTCAAGCAGTTCCCTTTCTGTAACTCCTACTGCCTGGACCATTTCGATTTTTGAAACCCTGCTGCTTAAGGAAAGAATCATACACTGAATATCCATTCTCCCTGCTTCAAAGGAAGAAACAAAAAGGATCTGTTCCTAGAAATAAAAACTTTTGCAATTAGGTTTAAAAAAAGAAATCCATGGGACTTTCTATTGAGAAAGGAGTTATTAAGCTGTAACCAGCTCAGCTTTATAGCATGTGTAAATGTTAGATTTTGCTGTCTAGGACACTTTCCCAGGACATTTTTGAGAGGAGATGACGCATCTCCAGATGTCTTCCAGGAAATTTATTTTTAAATAAATAAAGCAAAAAATAGCTAACTAGTTCCAATCACTGCAAGGCTACAGTTGGAATCCTCTATTACCAAACTAGAAAAAGGTTCAATTTTGTGGAGTTTGGGTTTTTTTCTTTACCCATCAGTCAGTGTTACTCCAAACATAAATCTGAAATGCAGGAGTTCTGCTTCAGCTTACTTATTTTCTGCCTTTTAGTATTCTGTGCCTTAAACAAGCTTTTCCTTCCCTTCTCTCTTACTTTACACATAGTGAGAACAGCAGACCACTTCTTCCACAGGTCACTTCTAAACCATTCTCCAACTCTGCCAGAAGATACAAGCACACATCTCTGGGTATCTTTTCCCCTTCTCTGGTCAGACCAGGACATACTGCCATATCACAGGAATCAGATTAAGCCACGCTTTAAATCAACTGAAGGACTCCTATTATGTTATTTGAAGCGATACCGAATTCACTGGATTGGGCAGATTTGAAGCTACTAATAAATTCTAAAAAATCCACTATCTTGAGGTAAAAATTAAAATATGGGGCAAATTTTAGACTTGTTCAGATATTTCATTTTGATAACTTCAAACCAAAATATTCTGTTTAGTAAAAATATTTTTTCAATGTTGTAAACGTATTTTCTGTCTTTTCATTGTAAAGGCATTTCTGTAATTCCAGACTGGATCAAAGTTAAAGAGTACAGATAACCCAAAACCAGTGCAAAACAGCCATACATTTTAAATGTGATTGTAACCATGTAACTTATTCTAAACAACTCAGAATTCTGGAAAAACGTGGCTAAACCTAGAGTAAAACAATCTGAGTTCAAAATGGGGGGGAGACACCTCTGTTTCAGAGGGCTGCAGATCTCAGTGCTGGGCTGGCCCAGATGAGACAGGCTAAAGCTGGGTTGGGCAGGGAGCAATCTGAAAAGCTGCACATTTCCTACACGCTGTCCCTTGGAAGCTGCGGCCTTTTGCTGTCACTTTATGGGAAATGGGGGAGGGGACTTTGGGAATGGGAGCAGGAAAATGTTGTCCTTGCACAGCGAAGAGTTCACTTCATCTGCCATCGTAGTTAATCAGGAACTGAGGCTGTGCATCTTTGCTTTGGACTCCTGAATGGTTCTGCCTGTTCTTGCACTTTCTGCTTTGTAAAAACCTGCTCCTTTGCACAGCCCCACATCATCAAAGCAGTCAGGTTGTACCTAATTTAGCTCTGTGCTTGTGTTTGTTCGCTCACTTGTTTTTATTTAACTTCTCTCAGGCCCGCTTACCTTTGTATGTAAGAGTTGTTCACTCCTCTGTGGTCCAGATCATGGCTCAGAGTTGCTATCAGCAAAGCCAGCGTTTCTAAGTCAGTCAGTTTGCTCTGTGTGCAAAGAGTAATGCCAGAAGTGAGTTGGGGATTTATTGTGTAGAATGTGTTTTACATCTGCTTTCTAAACAATGAAACCTGTTCTTAGTACAGTCTAAAGACAACTCTGTTTGGAAACGATTGATTTTATGTTTCTCCTAGGAAGATGTGTCTCCCAATACTTGCCTTTCCCCTCAAACTAGAAAAAAATTGAGTTATGTTCGATGCTGTTCAGACTCCAGAATCTAGGACATGAGAATCAGCAGGGAGTGAATCCAGTGTAGTTAAGAATAAACAATTTATGGAAATTTCAGCGGAGACTGTCAGGATTCCAAAAATAGCAGGCAAACTATCAGGATAATCAGAGATTGCTCGACTGCACACAGAGCAAAACTGCCATGTCCGTTCCAACAGGGAAGGAAGATGGATGTCCTTGCCTTGGTCTCTCTTTCAGCACCTTTTTAATTTTCATTAGTGAGACAAAGTTTGTAAAGGAAAGAAATGCCTCTTCCTCCTTGGTATGGGGTTTTGGGCAACAAAGGGGATTTATTTATGCTCTCAGAAGTGCTTACTCTAAAGTAGTATAAACCAACTAGTAACAAACAACTGTCGGTAATCAAACTGAGCAAACAGGTTTATTCAGAATGAACAGAAACATTCTGTTTCCTACAAGAACATAAAAGTAAAACCTAAAAACATGTTTTGGAAGAATCTAGAATCAATATCTGACTTATTTAGAGGATCATCTAGCCTTAATCATAATGATTAAGTTGTTTTTTAAATTATTAGGTGTCTTTTTAGGTGGAAGGTTGAAAATTTGTTCAAAAGCATTGGAACAAAAATTTAAATATTTATTTCTATGTTTTTATGTTCTGTTGTTTATCTAAAGTTGTACTCATCTCTGCAGTTGAACTTTAAAAATTCCTGTTGAAAATCTTAAGGAAACATCCTGAAAATGGGTCAGGCTTTTCTTCTCCGCCTTTCTGACTTGCTTGTAGCATAAGCGTTAACTTTAAAAAAGGACGTAACCACGTACGTGCCTTATTTGAGATATTCCCTTTGGGAACATCCAGATGACCCTTCCAGAGGATTTAACCACCACTGGGGAAAAAATAACATGGCAGCAGTTTCACAAACCAAGCCCTCATAGCCAGAACTGTTCAGCAGAAGATTCCACTAGTGATACCATGGAATGATGAACATCTTACTGACACAACGATCAGAGCTGTGCATCATTAGAGAATTTGTCTTAATAGAGGAAGAGCAAAATGTACCTGAATTTTCCCAGATTTCAGAGCAGCAAACATGCACTGTGCTGTGTTAAAGGCGTGTCTCCAGTTGTGGTAAGCAACGTTCTTCCGATAGTTTTTCTTCACACTTAAAATCCATCTGCAGAGAACCTTTAAGGAACAGCATCACATAGCTGTGTTTTCATAAGAACAACAGATTTCTAATACATTCAAACTTTCTTAATCCCACCTGGAAACTCTCTTACTGAAAAAAAACCCATTGAACTCAATTTTAGTTTCAAATATAACACACTTGTACCTGTGAACATAGAGAAGAACAGGCTTACAACCACTAGTGCAGCTTAGCACTGAGTATGTAATACTCGTGGGTTTGGGGTTTTATTGCTAATGGCTAAATGTTAGTGTCACAAGCACTGCTGTTAATTCAGAGACTGAGGTATGTTGAGATACCCGGGAGAAAAAAAATCCTTGTTTATAATCACATATTTGATAGGGAAAATTTATTTAGTTATTGGATCTTCTTAAGAGCTGTTTTGAAAATGAACAGGCAGCTTTTCCCTCCTATGAGCTTGTCAAAACCCAAGCAGAATTGGACTTTGGAAAGCAAATAAGTATGATAGAAAGATTACTATATTGCTGGGTACTTTCTTTTTTATGCAGGAAGAAAGAATGGGTGTTTTACTCAACAATATTAGAAATTCTGGGTTATCATTATGTATATACACACATACACATGTACTTTTTCCTACCTTTTTTTTTCTAAGAAAGTGACAGGAGTGAAGGTCAGGTAGTAATTTGATGCTGGGACATATTCCTTAAGGTTGTTGACCTTACTGCAGAGGTGAAGCTAAGTACTTGGAATATTCAAGAGATCAGACTAGGTAATACAGCACTTCCTCTGGCCCTTGAACAGTACTAACCTAAATTGGTCTATAAACTGCTGATCTAGAAAATAAATACATGTTTTCTTTAACTAATGTGTTTGTCTATGAAGGCCTACTAATTAATCTTGCATTTTGATATAAATTTCAATGGTTTTGTTGAAAACATTATAAAGCAAGAATAAAGTATTAAAAAAATGAAAGTTTCTACAAATAGATGTTGTGTGCATTAAATGGCAGAGGCTGAAGGGATTTTCTGTTTTACCTCTCTTGATCACCTCTGACAGATGTATTGGTAAAAACTTTCAGGGAAATTCCCACAGCCCACCTAAGTTATCTCTTTCAGTCTTTACTATCTCCGTAACTGTAAAGTTCCCCCTAATCTCTAATCTATTCTTCTGTAGGGAAAGACTTAAGATAATTACCACCTCATATGGACATAGTGAACAATGTTATTGTTCTCTTTGTAAGGGTTTTTCACTTCCTGAGAAGTTGCTATCCTCTGCCTTCTCAGGTTTCTCTTTTCCAGTGCATTAATCATAGACTGTATCAATCCTTCAGTAGAAGCCGACTGAGCACAGATCCCAGTACTTCATATACCTTGCTAGTTTGCTAATTACTCTTTAATACCCATGTCCAATAATATTTCCTGTGGGATCATTTCACCGTGCTGAATCTCTGATAATTCAGCTGTCTTTCTGCGGGGCAGTATTTGGCAGCAACCATACCTCGTGTTTCATTTGGAAGTTTTGCACCAGGTTGAGGTCTGTGAACATTCGAATTGTGCACAGAGTTGTTTCAAAGTCTGACAGCTCAAAATCACTGAAGTAGAAGTCAGTCAGGTTGAGAGTCTGTGCAGATGGCACTACAGCAGCCTGGAGAAGAATGAGAGAACACGGCTTAGCGCTAGGGCAGAGAAAGCAACACACACACCTGCTTTTTCAACAGAGTAATTGAAAAAGAGACACTAAATTTTACCTTCACGTGAGACTGAAAACTGATGGTTGCTTCTCATTCACTTCCCCATGCGCCTCTTGTTTAACATTACCTTATTACCTTAGATTTAACAAGCACTTTTCCATAGATCAAGAGAATAAGGGTAGAATTACCTGGTCAGTCTGGTTATCTAAATCACCTGGCAGATTGTAACCAAAAGTATTGATGAAACTGGGAGAATGAGAAAGTAAGGCAGTGGAGTTATATGTTTGTTTTTCTGGATGTGCAGACAGCAAAATCTGTAACTGTTGACATTTTTCTACAAATGGTGAGGAAAGAGATGTCAGTAAAAGAGATTTGCTAAGAGAATCCACATTCAGCACGATGGGAGTCAGAACATGTCCACAGGCAGAGCTTTCTCAGGGCTAGAAACCTGAAAAATTACAGTTCATCTGTGATCAGTAACCCTTAAAGCCCATGGTCAGTGCTTTTGGTGCAGTGTGCATACAACCATAAACCTTCAATATGAAATTTGAAGTTAGAAGGTACACAATGCAGCGCCAATCCTACATGTTTTTAAATTTGATTTTTTCATTGTCAGTAGTACCTCCATGTATTACATCCATTTTCTAGTTATATAATACAGAGTATTCATATTGCTTGCTCTTCAAAATACCGGTGTTGAGGTTATGCTAAGTCTTATATTAACTCTTATACTAACAAAATAAATGCTAAGTGTTGTACTATAGAACAAAATTTAGTATCATTTTCATCAGGAAAATAAAAGGTGGAGTTCTCAGTGCTACTACTTTAGAGCTGTTTCACCTCAATATGAGTGTGGTCTGAAGAAAATGAGATAAATCTGAAATGGTGAAGGAAATAGAAGCGATGTGTTTGTCTTCCTCTTTGTAATTTTAGAGGAAAACATTTCTCCAGCGTGGGCAGCTGTATCCCAGAAGGCTGAGGAACTGAAAAGGAAGCGTGTGTCGTAATCTTAGTACATGTAACATGCAAATCCACTGAACTGTGGCTGCCAGCCTCTGTTCTCTGTAAGTTTGCTGTCCTCTGTCTTTTGTGTCAGGATCAGGAAGTCACGGAACATTATGAAAAAGAGTATTGACACAGGGAAAAAATGGCACATTTCTTGTGCCAGTAATTTTGTGTCCCTCAGTTTGGGTTTATGTGGTATTTCAGCTGTGAGCACATGAAAGGCCTGCATGCTCAGTGGTAAATAATGCAACTGTTCAGCGAAGCTACTGACATAATTTTGAGAAACTGCAACCGCAGGCCAGGATTTCACAAGGAAAGGGGCTGGAAGGACACAGAAGGAGCTCAAAAGTACACCTCAGGCTTCACTTCATTCATAATTTATCTTTCCCTTCCTTGATCTCCTGCCTTTTACAGTGACAATAGTAAGCTTCATTTCAGCTGAGATGTGAAAAACCTGCACTCCATAGCAGTTCATAGTGTTGTTTACCCAGATTAGATATTTCCTTTTTCACTTACTGAAGCCTCTAGAGCCTTCTGCCTCCTGTTTTACAGCATGAAAGTTCATCAGCTATTTTAATTTCAAGTTGTTTAATTTCAAGTTTCTGTAAATACACTGTCAGCAAAAAGAAGGCTATGAAAAACATGGGACAACTGTGTGGCAGCTACAAAGAGTTTGCTTTGTTTCATCTGCTTTGGATGATAAAACACAGGTGGCAGACAGTATTCAGGCTCAAAGGAGGTGACTTACGCAATAGAGGACTTCTGTAGTATTTGGAAATGATGATGAAAGTAAAAAATTTGACTGCAGCCTATTCCATAAGGCAGATAATGAATAGAATAGTGCCAGTTGGAAGAGTCCTACAACCATCTCTTAATCCAACTGCCTGATAAGTATCTATTTTCAGGTTATGTAGAAGCAAAACAGAGCAAAAAGGTATACTCAGAAAAAAGGTTAAACTATTTTTGCCATCTTTGTACAACAATATGACTGCAAAAAGTAAAAACGAAACTAAAAATTTTCTAAGTGCCAATAAAAAGGGCCTGTGCTTGTGCTCTGGTATCACCTTAGAGAGCGGTGGCTGACACAGGCCAGGACTGTGCTAGGAAGCTGTGGGTAGTTAAGCCATGCAGGCGGACACTGGTCCAGTTCTAGGTTTGCTGTGGTTCTATTTAATAGGGCAGTAACGATGGAACCACAAAGGTTTCATCGCAGGCCCTGAAGAGAAACCTTAGGAGAGGAGCTGCACTCTGGTCTTGTCATGGCTCTTTACTGATGAGCAGCAGCACGGTAGGACTGAGGTTCAAAAATCTGTGTGGCACCGTTCTAGAAATACCCTTAGTCTTACACCTTGTTGTGTTGCTTGGCCAGACCAGTCCCATGCTACCCAGCTCATGGTCCCCTAAGCCTGCCTTCCTTCCTCTCCATCCCTCCCGCTTGTTTTCGTGCAGCAGGGGTGATGCTGTTTCCCCGGAAGAGCTGCTGAAGACTTGGAGAAACTAAGCACATGCTGTGCTTTGAAATGCATGTGAAATCCTAGCCGTAGTTATTCCTTAGGCAGTGGCTTCTAAACACAGAATTAAACATGAGCAGAACAGGACACTGCACAGAAAAGCAACGACAAAAAGAATTTAAAAATTATTGCATTAAAAAAATTCAATACAGAGTTTATACATAAGGCCATAAAGCTGCACCCATACTTGGGGTGTCTGAAAGGTACCAAAGCTGCAAGATACACCGCATTCAGACTTAGCTGCAGAATGCAGAGTTCTCAACATTTTGCTTCTGGAATACTTAATCGTTATGAGTTTGATACCGACATTGCACTGTCTGTGACTATCTCAAACTCCTGAGAAGAATCAGTCAGCCCAGGTCTGGTTCTCACAGTGCTCTGGCCAGCTTGTATCTCTTACTATAGGCATTGTAATATTTCCCTTTGATGTGATTCAGCTCAGGAACCCATCAGTATAAGCTTCTCTGTCATTCTTATTTCTGGAACATGTGCTTCTTCCCCTTTAGGGATCACATCTGTGTACAGGAACTGCTCCTGCTTGTTCTATTAAAGCAATATTTCTAAAGTAATAGTAAAAAATGCAATTACCACTGTTACCTGCAGCTCCCTCGTTTCCTCCTCAGCAGCAGAAGCGTGGTATGAGAGAACCTACGGAAAGGAAAAAGCAGCCCTTAGTATAAAAAAAGAACAACGTGATAACAAGGTACTTGTCCTAGAGCAGATTTTTCAGCATTCCATTGCATTTGTTAATGAAATCTTCTGTCCATGCAGGGCCCAAGCCAGATTTACGGGAGCTCCCTGAATGCATATGGGGAAATATCTGCATCTTTTACAAATCTCCCACAGCACAGAATCTTCTTGAGATAATTAGGCCAAGAAAACATAAATAGCTTCTATAAAAGAGCAAAGAACTCTGATTTTCTTTTTGGAAAGTTTTCACGGCCCACTTTCAAAGACAAATAATACAAGAAACAGCTCTTTTTATGAGCCTGACATTACTGCCATGGTAATTCTTTCAGGAGTTTATTCAGATATAAAAGAAAGTTTTGCCCTAACTGAAACTTGGCACAAGAGTCTGAAAGACAATATATTCACTTTAAATTAAAAAAATAAGCTCATATTTTTAACTATTGAGAACATATGACATGAAAATGTTATGGAGTTTTATTTTTTTTGTAAAGAATCCATTTTATATGCTAACCTCTAATCTGCCTAGAACTTCTTATATTATCTATAAAGTGTTATACCAGGAGAGAGAATTGCTACTTTGCCATATAATCAAATGATTTTGACAATAACTTTACCAGCTTTTTATTTAACATGACCTAATACAGGTTTATTTGAGAACTGTAATGTTTCTTTTAGAGGCTACAGGGCACATAATCCCATTTTAGGAGCTCTGCAAACACTGTTTACGTAGTGAATGTTAGGAGATCCAAAGTCTACACATTTTTCACTTTCAGCTTCAAGTTATCACCTCTGAATAATTCAGCTTCTCAGACTAAAGCCCTCTTCAGCTGTGAAGCTTAATAAAAACCAATTCAAAGGCTGGGACCAGATGATGTTCATCTTGATATGGTTTCATGGAGTCTGAGGAAATTGCTGGGAATCTACAATAATGCTGCTGTTACTCCTCGCACTGGTTTGTCTAAAGGACTGAGCCAAAATCGTCACAAAAACCCTCAGCCAAGAAGAGGAAGCCCCTTAATATCTGCCAAACCGTTTCCTCTTCCTACACAACAGATCACACCCACAGTGCTGCCAGCGTGCAGCCTCGCGGAGAGGAAAGGATGCGTCCAGCTCCCCAGTAAGTCTCAGGAGTGAAGTCAGGACACAATACCAAATTAAAGGGTCTGCTGGCAGAGTCAGAAACAAGCAGAGAATTCCTGAGCTCAACAGCCCAAAGGCTGCTGTCCTGAGGGACAGCAATCTCTGATCAGTGTCCTTGTGAGTAGCTGCATTAATATTCAGCACAGAGAGGGTCTGGGGAACATTCGGGTCTGTTTGGGACTAATTAAGGACCACCTAGATTTTGGGCTCACCTCTAATGTCACCATCTGTTTGGCCATGGCTCTTTCTACAGCCTCGTACATCTGTGTGTTCTGGATCCCCAGGCCACAAAAGATGACGAATGCTTCCAGGAACTCCTCATCATTTCTGTTAAAAGCCTTGATTTTGCCTGAGTTTTCTTCCATCTTATTCACAAGCTGGCAAACCCCTATGTCAGGACACAGAAATGAAAGGAAGTGATACAGAGAACTGCCAACATATCACCTATTGTATCATCAGGAATTAAGTTTAGGACAGACTAGCATAGAGTATAAACCACCACCATACAAAGTGACACATAGGACTGCTGTAGGATTTTCCTTTTTTTTGTCCAACTGTAATTTCAATGTATTATAAAATAAGCATTCAAATATTATATATATACGTAGTAAATTCAAAAGTATTTATTAGGATTTGTAAACCAAAAATGTAGGGCTTTAGAGACTTGATTATCCTGCAAAATTCTAGGGTCGTTTTCATCCTAACTTTTATTATTAATAGTATTCTAGATTGATTGAATCCCTAAAGACAGTTTGTCCTTTGGAGGCTAATTAAATTTTTGCAACCATGCCAAAAGAACATTTATGAAAGTCAGAACAGCGGTACACAGAGTTTTTGCTTCCTTATTTGAGCCAGTATTAGGATTTTTTCAAGTAAATGAACTAAACAGGGAATACCCAAGTTGAGGTTCAAAGCTGAAGTACACTGGCCCATTCTCTGAGGATGTGGTTGAATTACAGCCCCTTCCAAACACTACTGAACTCCTCGAGAAGCATTGACTGAATTCAGCTTGTTAGCTTCAAACTTGCTGATATTTACATTTGTTAATTTTCTGTTAAGAATTTCTGGCCTTTTCTGTGCACATGTCATTGAAGAAGTCTGACAGGTAACTTCTACCACGCCTTGCTGCAGTTTAAATCCCTGACACCGTTGTGAGCGAGGAGGAACTCAGACAT
This sequence comes from Callaeas wilsoni, assembly GCA_013398955.1. Classification (NCBI taxonomy): domain Eukaryota; kingdom Metazoa; phylum Chordata; class Aves; order Passeriformes; family Callaeidae; genus Callaeas; species Callaeas wilsoni. The sequence continues at coordinate 201,435 of VWPU01007423.1, forward strand.
ACACCTCCCCTTAATTTTACCTGCTAAGAAATCAGAATATTAATTAAAGCAGCTAATTATAAGAATATGAATATAAGAATTACAAGAATATGTCTTGGGCCAAAACTGCTTTGAGGGTGAGTACTGTCTTAGGGGAGTCCAAATGTTTTCTCACTGCCATGAACATAAAAGTTGCATTTTCCTGGCCAACTGCAAAGATATCCCTGCAATTTAAAAGGTCTGAAAAACATTACCACTTGTGCATCTTCCCTATTACAGTAGATGATAAAACTGAGGAAAAGAATGCAGCACACACATGCAAACTGTGGGTTTAGAACAACGTTGGCCTCACAAGTTTTAATGTTTGGTGACAATGTAACATTGTCCTGTTTCCAAATTGTATTCTGTTTGGGGAACTTAGTATCAGAGTCTCCCCCAAAGGGATCAGTAAGATTGTTATAATTGTAGCTGTAAAGTGTTGTGGAACGGACTGGGGTATCTGAATATTGCAATCAGGATTATGAACCTTTATGGAATGAGATAGAATGGAATAGATCACTGAATCACAGTAAAAAAATATAATCCCATCAAAAAAGGATTCATTCAAATAAGGAACAAGATTAACTTTCACTGGGAAAAAAAGAAGCCGATTTATAAAACTCTTTAGGAAAATCCCACGAAACTGACTTTCAGATTTCTGTTTAGTACAGTTTATGACATTGTAATTATTTCCATAGCAACTGTAATGTAATGAACACAAGATTAAGACCCAACAGTGAATATGCCACCAAAGTAGATGAATTCTTAAAAGACAGTATTTGCACATAAATGTCTCTTAAAAAAATAGAGAACTGCAGTCAATATACTGGGTATTACTTAAGACTCTTTAACCTGTTTCAAGAACTTCCCCAAAGCACTGAGAGGCCCATTGATTACAAATAAAGGAACTTCAAAGTCTTCCTTTGGGACAGACTTTTAAAATCACAGCAAGATTCTGTAAAGCTTTTACCACATACCTGAGAAATGCACAAGTCAGGAGAATGAAGTTCTTTTCATCTTTCTTGCTTGTAAGATTTGCTTGGGTTTGATGTGGACAGTTTTTCCCACCCCCATCCCACTTCCTAAATTCTGGTTTGGGTATATTAATCTTAAAAATAAATTTTAAAAGAAACCAGATTTATAATAATAGTCATACATGCTATGTAGCATTGTAAAGGAACTTCTGGGTACTGTCCCAAAGACAACTTCTAGACCTTGCCCTATTAAATAACTGAACATGAGGCAACTGTGAAACCATAAAAGACTTAAAAGAACATTTCCCAATGAGAATGACTCAGATTTGAAAAGCCCACCTAAATGAGTGGCCTGACTGAAACCTTCACTTTGAACTTCAATAGAAAATCTCAGTAGAAAAAAAAAAAAGCAGATGCAACTGTTTTATCAGTAGCTCACAGCATGGTGAGATATCTCTAATTAAAGCTCCACAGTTCAGTCTTCATCTTGGTCTTCTAGGGTTTGTTGGAATATTTAAACAAAGTAATAAAAACTTGTAAAAGAAGCTAACAGCAAAAGAAATTTCAGAGAACTCCATTAGATAAAGATGAGGTTTCTCTTTTTGCTTCAGATGTTAAAAAAACTAAATCTGTCTTCACAAAAAAGGGACCTCACTTTACTCTATAAATTGGGCCATGCAGTTTTGCCGTCGCTCTCAAAGAAAATTATTTGAAGACCATTAAAAAAGGCATTCTTGGAACTCCTAATATTTACTTGCCCAATTTTTTAAAGCTGATGAAATTGGATTCATGCTCCTATCTAAGAATCAGTATATTTTATTTTCTGTTTGCTTGTGGGACTTACTGATGCCAGGAACAAAGGCTGACACTACTCTTTGGCAGCTTATTAGCAGTTTATATTCAAGGTTGCAGTAGACTTATTAGTTGACAACATGATAGTTAAGGATCTTCTCTCCTGGCTTGAGATTGCATGTTGCTGTGATTTTACTGTGGAGCACATAAATTTATGTATGAAATGTACAACATCATTTTTGTAAAGATACCTACCTATCACTTTATTCTTTTTCCCATTTTTTATTGGTGTACACAGCAAACTCTTTATGTTCTGACTTACATTTTCTGCATTGTCATTCTGTTAAACAAACAGAAAAATACAGTTACAATTTTAAAGGCTGTTGTTCAGGTGGCTGAAGTGAAAAAGCTGTAGAACTGAGCTCCACTTCTACTCTTGGCTTACATCCTCCTTCAAAAAGACACCACGTGGTCAGTGAGTTTGCACACAAACAACAGGGAGGAAAACTACTACGGCTAGGTCAGTATTCTGCACTCTTCCCAAGACTCTGCAGCGTGTCTCGTGCTCCAGCAGAAGGAGACTGAATTTATTTGGGGAGTGGAAAGATAGAACAAAAAGATAATGCCTCCTTTTCAAACACCTGGGGAGAAAAGGCCACAGCTCTGCTCTGACTGCTTCAGGAATGACGCGCCAGTTGTTCAGAAGTACATTTGGGCTGATCTCTAATTGTGTGTGACACCAAAAGAAATGGGCACACGCTAATATTTCTGATTGAAAGGTTATCTTTTTTTTACATTGTTGCTTTGTGCTCTGGTGCTGTGCGAGGACTGTAGACAGTATCTTGGCAGGATTTGCATGAGGTGAGTAAGCATGCTGCTGAATGTCCTCCAAAGAAAGAGGCAAGCCAAGGTTTCTAGGGCACTGGCAACACCTGGGATCTCCCTCATGTCAGGGTGCATCAGCTTTTTAAACATTTATCCTAAAGCCCTGCCTTGCCCTGCTCCTATGCAGTGGTGCAAGTGCAATCTCTGTGTTGCTGAAAAACATTATCCAGAATTCCTTCTCAAAGCACTGTTACTTTCTTTTATATGCATAAGATACATTCCGGGGGAAAAAAAAAAAAAAAAAAAAAAATCAAAATAACTTAAACCCTACTGAACAGCCTGTTTCCAACAAACAGTTGTTTGGATGATTCTTAAGTTATTAGTTTTATTTTTAAATGTCTTCAAAATCATGTCCTCTTTTTTTTATTTAATCTGTACAGTATATCCATTGGATTCTGTCTGTACTTCCAGTCCTGCAGTTAAGACAGGTTTAGTCTGAGAAGTCAGTTCCTGTGTTGCTCAATCCTTCACCAAAATCCACTCTAGAATATCCAAGAAACCTTGCACAGGAAAAAAGGGAAACAACACTGCTGCCCACCATGAGCCTGCCCCTTCTTTCCACTTACTGGAACAATCACACTGAGCACTTGTCTTTTCTGATCCTTTTGTTGTGTGTCTCAGGACAAATTTTGGTAAAAAGCCATCTGCTGACCATAGTAGCTCCTCTCCCTCTCCTTACCCTCTCACCAACATGCTGAAACATAATAGTAAGAGCAGACATCTTTCTAATTTCTGCATTGAAAATACAGGAAAATACATAATTAAAAGTTCACTTTTTGTTGACGATGACCTTGAACGTAACCTGACTGGAACCTGAGCCTTGCCAAGTGACCTTCCCTCCTCACTCTCCAGTATCCCTGTGCTCAGTCATCCACCACATCACCTTGAGGAGGTGTGAAGCAAAAGCTCCCAAAGAAAAGTGAAGTTGATCTATCTCCCCTCCAGCAAAGAACTTGCATCTGTAACATTAATCTTTGCCAGAACAAGAAGGGAAAGGACAGGATAAAAGGGAAGGAACTTCTGAGAGCCTCCCAGCACTCGCTGTGTGTTTGCACCATTTTAACTGAGGCAACTATCTTGACAGAAATAATAAGGGGAAAGCAAACAGGGTTTGAAAGGTAAACAGAAAAACATTTTCCATTTCTGAATTTCTAACCTAAGCTTATTTTACTTACTGTCCATGGAAATCTTCTGTCTTTGCAGACATCTGGGATGTTAAGTGGCTCCATCGTATTCTTGACATACTGAGCATACATGTAATTGATTTTGTTTGTGTCATAGTCCCTGAAGGATACAGCATTAGCATTATTATTATTATGTGGTTTGCATAAAAGTGACTCATTTCATTATGCCACGCAGGTAATAGGAATATCTTTCCCATATGAGAAAAGGATATATAGGTAAAACCAAGAGATATATAATGGAGTTGAGTCCAAATCTTGTATCCTAATCCAGCTGTCATCACAAAACTGCAGCATGGATTGGTGCATGCTTTCCACCATTTCTTTAATGTTCAACAACATTAACACTGGACACCAAACTGAAGAAATAAATAATTCCCTACAGTTTACACAGATGAAGGACAAAGAATGAACAGCTGAGTTTATATTGAAATAAACAGAACTGTTTGAAAACAAACTGCATTCACAGATCTGATACTCTTGAAAAACCAATACTGGGTGAAATTCACATGTTAGTTCAAGAGAGTGGTGCTAGTATCACTTGTGAATTTTCTGCTTCTAAGTTCATTTCAAGTCACATGGAGGTTCTGTTACTGAAATAGGACTGTCTATTCCAAATCAGGACATAAAGTATCTTTACACAATCAGTCATCTCCACTTTTTTAGCCACAATTTATTTAAGGTATTTTAATTCTCTTAGACCCTTTGCCTGCCTTGGAGGAGGACCTATGTCCTAATTATAAACCTATTCCCATCAAGCTCCTGGAGTTTCCCTCCAACATTTCACTTGACTTTTGTTATCCTCCCGGTGTAAGGATGTTCCAGGGCTGGAGGAGAGGAATTATTCTTTTGTTATTTCACACATACAAGGCAATGCCCCACAGTTCTGAAAAACAGTCTGATTTGGGGTCTGATTCAGTGTCCTTGATTGCATAAGAAGCCTGAAATTTTATATTATGTAAAGTAATACTTCCCATCTAATCCATGTCATTATATTTCTGCTCTTGCCTGAAATTGTGCCCTTCAAGAATAGCAGAAGTTGTAACTCCAGTGGTTGACTCACAGTGCAGTCCTTGACACGTAATAGTGCTGTCTCACGAACAAGAGTCTGATAGGCAGCTAAGCCTCCAAGAGTCCTCTCCCCTATCAGTTATGAGAGGTAAGTTCCTAGTGGCCCATGCAAGCAGTAAATAACATTTTGAGTCCATTAACTAGTCACCATAAAAGGGATAATGAGGAGGAAGGGTCCATTTTTATAGAGTAGAAGAGGACTAAAGAGGAATTCTTTTTCACCCTGTGATGTTGCTAGCCTGTTGTACCTCTGTACTTTCTGGTTGAACGCTGTCTGAAACTGTAACACAGCTCAACAGCTTTTAGTTGCTCAAGTCACACACTTTGGACATCATTTTCTAATATATGGAATTAAACTTAATATAATAAGTATTTACTGCAAAACAACATCAAAGGGGGTCAGAAAATCAGTTTCCTCCCTGCAAGAAATATCTCTAGTAGAGCATTCTATATACAACCATGTCTCTTTCTGACATGATTTGAAACAACTGTTCTTGATGACAGAGACAGTATCTTTCAAACTTCAGTACAGAGGTTCAGGCTAACTTTGGGAACTATTTTATCTGTGTATTTTAATTCAGCTGTTTATCTCTTTCTTTTCCTCCCAGTTAAACTCCTTTGTGGTTTCCCAAAGATAAGTGAGAGTTAGAACTTTAGACTTGAGTCTTGATTTAGTCAGACATGTTCCTTTAGTCATCTTCCTTATTTATGAGATGAGGATAATGATTAAAATAATTGATTAAAATAATGATTTCGGTTATTATCTACTAATTTACGTGTCTCCTCTACAACATTGTCATCCACACAGTTTTCTTTAAAATCAGTTTTAGAGCAGCTCCTCTGTACATTTCCATAGCTTAGCCTTGCAATACAAATATGTTCTTAGACTGGCAAAGTGAAGAGATCAAGCCCTACTCCTGGGACCATTTTAAGGCAAGAGAGTTGGTCCATGCTCGCTTCAGGGGAAAAGCTGCTCTATGAAAATAGCAGTAATACATGGGATCTAGTAGAAATAATTCTGTTATTATGAAAAGAATATTTAAAGCATAGTTTCTTCAGCATTCTCCTGGGATGAACAAAAGTCTGAATTAATCGGTTTACCTCTTCAGATTTTCAGCTGAATCTTCTAATTCCTCAGATTCCATGTGAAAGACACTAGAAAATGTATCCTGGAATACCAAGAAGATGTTTGAATACACAGGTGTATAAGGTTGTCATAATTTAGAATAGTATTACTTGTTAAACTTACAATGCAGTTATCAAGACCTATTCTGTACTAAAGACAAGTGTAAAATTATTTAGCTTCATTTCATGTCTATCATCAAGCGTACTGCATCCTGCCATAAAGGTATCTCTTGATACAACTTTAAATATCACTGAAGTGTTTGGAATCTCTACTGATGACCCAGAGAGGAAATGCCGGTATTTACAAGCTGTGCCAAATTTATATGCCAGCACAGAAATTCTTTAATTACACAAAGGCCAAAACCTCTCATGGCAACACCCAACCCGAGCAGATGCCATGAAAGAAAAGACGGAGGATGAAAAGACAACAGAACATAGGAGAATGGAGGGAAGCTCACCCCACTCCCGGGGAATAAACACTTCTGCCTTCAGACAAAAACATACTCACGGGACAATCTTCATCCACTATAAAGATGGTACACCTCTGCACCTGCATGAAGGATATTATAGTGGCTGCTATCTTCTTCAGGATCACCTCCAAAGACTGCTGCTCTTCAAAAATCAGGCTGGCAAGGTCAAGAAGCACCTGAAGAAAAGGTCATTTGTGGGGGTTTGACTAATTGTGATTTATGCAGTAATTATCATTACTATGTCTCTGAGTCTTGTCCTCTCCCTTGAATCAGGGAAGCCAACGTTTATGTCTGTGACCAAAAGTAAGTTTTAGCTCTCACAGAGATTGCAAGGTAAGTCTGTATCAGCCAGTTTGACACTTTGTATGGAAGAATTAAATAGCACAGTTAGCTGTCTGATGTTTTCAGTCAGAGAGGCAGAATAGATTTAGGCATTAGTAGGTCAAATGAAACCTTAGAAATCCAGACAACACATTTACTTGTCCTTAGGAAACCTGTTTTCCTGTGGCTCACATGTGCATTCTCAAACCAGTGATATTTACATTGTTTAAGACTTCTGCACACCGTTATTCTCAGTTGTAATTCTAGCAGATCCTAAGTAAATCATTTGGTCAAAACATCATTTAGATACAGTCTGCTGTATTTCAGAGCTGCTATTGAAGGATTTAGCTGCTCAGATATGCCTATTTTTTCCCCCTTACAAGAAACATGAAGGCAATTAGTTAAATTCTCCAAATTTGTACTCATTTACAAACACTGATGGTCAATTGGAAACTCAGACCTACCAGGAAAATTTTAAAACAGCTGCTGTTTAGTATTTTTTCTGAAACGTTATCACATCATACAGGGCAGGCATATTCACCCATGAAGGCCGTGGCATTAATAACCCATCAGTTACGAAGTTGGCTGCAAAGCAGAGCTATAGCAATCAGAAGGAAATTCAATTTTCCATTTGATCATTACCAAAAGTACGGTTAGTGCCTGTTACAGTGGTAATAGCTGAAAAGAATAGTCTGTATGACCTCTGCTATTCCATAGGGATAATGCTGCCTGTAATTTCTGGAGTGTGACACCTTTGGTTGTTTGCTGCATACGGTGAACCACAGGATAACTTCGAGCAATATCAAGTATATTAACATGGAATGAATTTCCTGGCATATGGCTTTACCTGCTTCCCCTAGACGGGCCATTTCTCACAGCCCAGGCTGGAATGTGCCCAGCCTCTTCCCAATGTGGCTTGTGAGAGCTTTAGCAGAGACACACAATCACGGGGATTAAAAGCAGCCAAGGAATAACTACCACATCAGAAACAGGAAGAGGAGGCACTGATCACTTGCAAACCCTCCTACTTTCTGTATCCCTGGGACAAACCTGTTGGCCATACCTGATTGCGCCTGTTCTCGAGCAGAGACATCTCGTACAACTGAGCGTTGTGAAGGACAATTCCACAGAAGGCCAAATACGCCGCAAAGTCCTGGAGACAAATGAACATCAGCACCTCATGGAGACAGTGTCCCACAGCATCTGAACTCCATTCAAAGATCAGCTACTGCAACGTTTTGTTTTCACACGGAAGTATTAATTGATATTTTTGTTATTTTTGGCAACCGCACATTCCGGGTCTGGGGTTTTTTCAGCTACTCATAATTTCTTATTTCCTCAAGAACCCCTTCTTTTTTCAAGCTAAGATCTGAAGATCATTACCTTGGTACAAGTAGGGTTCATCTAAAAAGCAGTGTAAAGGAAAAAATAATTTTGCAGCAATGCATATTTTATCTAGAAAAACTGACCACAGACAACCATCCTCTCTGAGGCAATTCAATCTCTTGGGAAGTGAAAATAAAAATTTGCTAACATAGCAAACTCACAATTTTTTCCTCATTCAGGATGGGATTGATTCCGATAGCCTGCAGAAACTCAGTGTGCATTTTGTTTTAAATGGGAAGTTTTCAAAGAGAAAGGGGGAATTCTGATTCTTTTATTGCTGATTGTTAAATCAACTTATTCAGCCTGAGCACAGCCTGGCTTTTGCCCCACCAATGTGAATGTGAAGTCTGGAAATTTTTGGAAAGCAACTGCACAGGGAGAATTAGGAATCAATTCTACTGTCTGCTCTCCTGATTCTCTCATATATTGCTCATAATTTAATCGAAAGCTTTTTCTTTTCCTGCAAATGCTATACTGAGAAGTGACATGATATTTAAAAGAGAATCACTCCACCAATTTTAATATTCAACTTGTGCTTGTTGGGCTTGCCAGGAGAGTTAGAACTAATTAATTAAAAATTATGTCCATTGAAAGTTATGAAAGTATTTTACGATGCATTTCAGTAGAGTAAGCCTATGTTTCAGAGATATATGACATGGTGATCCAGAAATTAAATTATTTCTCATCCACATTTCTCATGGCCTCATAAAGAAAAAAAATTTGCAGTATTGCCAGGAATGTTTACTTTCTCAGAGATGTTTAATTTTTAATAACTTAAAAATTTCTGGGCAGCAGGAAAATTAAAAACATACCCATCCTCCTTCCCCTATGAAAACAGAAGAGACAAACATCCAGCTTTTATACCTTTTCATCTTGTTCAGTGAAAGTGCCGCCAATTCCAGATTTCTTGTTGATTGCTTGAGCCACACCAACAACCTGGTGTATTCAAAAATGGAGAAATTAGCGAATTTTTAGGGGTCTGTCACTGGATTCCATTTCTAGGCATAGGTATATAAGATAATAAACGATCATTACAGGTATTTGCTTGGTTGACTATTAAATCAAGTTGTTTCTCTCTTATGTGGAAACATTTCCTAGATTACAGGATTTGAAGACCTTAGCCTTTCCCTAATACAATTCTGTGTTTCCATTCCTTTTGAGACAAAGTATTATTAATCTGACAAAGTATATGAAGAGCTTTTAGATCTTTTCAGATCTTTTTAGCATGATTACAACAAATGATAAAAAAAGCTGCAAAGAACTTCCTTTGTTGGAGGTGTAAGTAGTGTAAAACCAATGCAAAATGCTAATGATGGGTCTTTTTCATCTTGCTTTTTTAGGATAAACCGTATCAGAGGGAAACTGTGTGGCCTGCATGTTTGAAAAGTTGTATTTAACCATTAACGGTTAAAGTTGTAACTGCTAAACGGATGGAAGACATGTGGTTTTATTTTTGTAATGGAAAAGAAGACAATTTACTATCTCTCAGCCCAGCATTCCCAAAATACTGATGCTGTAAGGCAGGCCATGGTTCTTTAACATGAATCTCTGCCAACTGTGGGCTCAAAAATGTCTGTCTGAAATAAAGCTCAACTGTCAGCTCCATTCCATACCACCCAATCTTTCCCACAGTCAACCTCTTATTTACTTCAGTGAGGAATATTTCTCACCCAGAGGACTTGCTTTCTGTAATAACAATGTACCACTAGCCCGTATACTTCTCTGGCAGACTTTGAGTGAAAGCAAGTCCCTTAACCAGTTATTATGCTTTTATGTTAACCTCCCTGTGCAGAGGTTAATGCTTAGACCTCTTCTCATGCCACTGTCTTCCCTGGGTACTGATTTAATTTTTTTTTTTCCAGTTTTGATCCAGCATGAGCTAAGACAACTTGAATGAGGCCAGAGGCTTTTCACCCAAAAGGTGAGTACTTTCATGTTGGTTGTTTAAATACATAAAAGGAAAGTCTTCAGTACTTAAAAAGGCTATAAGAAAACAGTAAAAGGACCCTATTAATATAAAATAAAAAGATTATTCAGGCTCCTTTCAACAGCACTGCAGGCTTCTGACACAGTAACAAAGGCAGGTGTTCCAAGAGCAATGGTCAGTTGTACTTCTTTGCTAAGGTCTTTCAATAAAGGGTTTTAACTGAAGAGGGAGGAGTAATGAGGAGAATAAACCTGCTAAAAATTCATGTTGACTTGATTAGGATAAAAATTTTGTACATACGCAAACCTTTCTTTTCTTTTTAGTTGCTGTTTCAGTGGCGTTCTAAGCTTCCAGACAACTTTGTATTGTGCCCATTTCTTTTTCATACAAAATGAACAGTTTTAAAAATTAAACTGGTCCAAATTCTGGCTTCACTTGTATCAGTACTACTTTCAGTGCACTTCTCAGAATTCCATAGAATATAGTGCAGAGACAGTAATGAGAAAAACTTCAGATGGGCATTTTTCAGCTATTGGAGTCTTGCCTGTAACCAGGTAATTAGGAGAAGATGTAGGAAACTCGAGAGGATCTACTCTTGTTACTAAAGTAATTATGTAATTGGGACAAAAGTCAATCATATGGTAGCATTTGGGGCCATGGAGAACATATGCCTGCATTTTAGAGAATACTAAGCAGAGTATGAAACCCAAATCCTTGTTTTTAAACACTTACTCTAAACAAATCAGAAATAACAATGGGCCCGATCTGTGATCTCCAGCTGGGGTGACCAACTGCTCTGGGCTCAGCTACACACGGAACCAAGAAAGCTTAAGATATTACTCTGGACTGAAGAAAACCAAGGCTAAGGGAAAGACTAAAGAAATTAGGATCTGCTTATGCTTTGACACCTGTGAGTTTATGGCCTAATCACTGAAGTAAGCAGTGTACTGGGGAGCGCTACAAGCTCCTTTTCCCAAGCTTTCCCTCCAACTCCGACTAGGCAGGTGGAATTACAGAACACAGTACATCACAGGAGTCCTGCAGTTCCCAGCAAGAGCCTTCTTCCGGGTTTGCTGTACTGAAAGAGCATAAGGGGTGAGCAGAAGGAAATTCCCCTTGGGTCAGAAACCAAGTATTTTGCTATTTTCCATTCAGATGGCATAATACCGACATACACCATAAAGACAAAAAGCAATTTTGATAATGGAATCATTCCCTTACTTTCAGTCCCAAAGAAGAACAAACCTTCCATCAGTTGCTGAGTCAATATCCACACATGTTTATCATGTCTGAACACAGCTCTCCTGATTGTATTTGTGCTGGTAACACAGGCAATCTTCCAGTGCTCTACTTCTTCTTTAACCTTTCTTTTCTAGCTGTGCTACTTTTCCAATTTAATAAATCCTGATCCACATTACAAGGAGAGATTTCCTCTAATTATCAGAGAACTTCATTTTTACTATTTTCTTGCAATAGCTGAGTCCTGTCTCTAAAAGTAGCAGGCTACCTTGAGTACCCAGTAGGTGATGACGGATAACTTCAATGCTAATGACTGTGCTCTGGATTTTATCCGGATTGTTTCATGCTGCAGTTTTTTGCACATTAAAATTACAGGCCTAACTCTGTGAGAGCTGTTCCAGCTCTACAGGCAGCTGGTCCCTTTTTCAGTAGGTTCTTACTTTAGCTGACTTTAAAATGTTATTAATTTTGCTTCTTAAGGAGATACATTTTTTATTTACTTTGCTGGCACCTGAGGGAAAATGACATTAAAGCCAAAGAACGGTAACAGAAATTGGAAAACTTGACATTTCTGATAAGAGACATATCCACTTCAGAAGACAAAGTGGTGTTAACCTTACTTTGCTCCCCTGCTCTTGTAGAGGTTTGATTCAAACTTATAAAATTATCCTGCAGTGACAGAACTGTATTTACAGACTTTCATTTTTTATCAACAAAAATTTCACATCCTCTTGTATCATTCATGTCAGCAGTAGCCTCCGCACTTTGCAGCAGTCTAGCTACTGTAATGTGTGTGTCAGCATAAGCTGAAAATCCATCCAAGAAGCAAATTACTGATCTTCATAATCCTCCAGCAAGACTGCTGCTGGAACTGAGTTTGTTCAAAGATGGCTTGGCTAGATGTGCTCTATCCTGCAATGATTGGGATGTGTGATATCTGAAGGGTTCACTGGGGGAGAAAATTACTTTGCTGGCTAACTGGGACATGCCCAGTCCCATTTAACACAACAAAATTCAACAGGGTATTTTCAAAGGCTGTTGTAAATAATAGCATCCCTGATTTGTTGGGAAGAGTTTCCCAGTGACAGGAGATAGGGCAAAGTAAACAACAAACCAAACAACTGAGTGAGCATTGTCAGAAAAAAAACCCCCAACATTTTCCTAGCCAATACTAGGAAATGCACTCTTACATACTCACAGCCTGGGAGAGACGTCTCAGTTAATTCAGCTAAAAGCTCCATATGAGAAAATCCTGCAGATTTTAATAGAAATTAAACTGAGACTGACTTTTATACAAATTACTATGCCCAGCTAAGGGAAAAAAAAGTGCAATAACAAAAAACTGTGTAATTCCTAGAAATGTTGTACGGTAACTGTGGTGGCTCTGTGCTTCAGAGGCCATCCATTCTCCAGCTATTCCAAACCTGCTGGAGAGCTGCACTGAGTCTTCCGTCAGCTCTGGAGAGCTCCACAACTTGGTTTAAGCTAAGAGATGGAGTAAGGACTTCTATTCCCTGTCCAGTCTGTCAAAATGACTGTTTGTTTACAAAGTGTCTACAAAACCATATCAAAGGTAAAGTCCTCTAACTGCACTGTAATGTGTCTCATTGTTACTAATTCCAGGGTCCTGTGAATCAAATTTTCTTTTCATTTATGGAATTTCTTACTAGCTGTTATTTTTAAATGAGACTTTGGTTTCTCACATGCCTCGTGGAAATATAGGCAAATGTGAAAAACATCTACTGGAAAAATCTCCGTAGTTCAGCAGGCCCAGAGGATTTAGTAATCAGCATGAGATTTTCCTCCTCTCAATTACTGACTCTTTTGTTTTAAAAAAATAGCACTAATACTAAACAAACAAACAGAAAGCCCCAGTTGCTCCTCTTTCTCAGTGTTTATTTTTGGATGACTTCCAGAATCATCTTTTGACTATGATTGCTGACATCCTGGGCTAAGGCAGCATTCACGAGCCTCAGTATTTCTAGAGGGGCTTTGGGGATTTTTAAATTTTATCTATTTATTATTTTAACAGGGAGGAGCCAGTATTCTGGTTTTGTTGTTTGGGGGATTTTTAAACAGAAAAAGCAGCAGAATGGAAATGGAAAATTAAGGAGTGATTCACTGACTCCAACATCTCTCCAAAATCATGTCAGTCATTTGTTACAGCGAGAATGAGAAAAACCTTCTGGTAGAAACTGTAAAACTCTGAAAAAAATTAGGAACTGCCATCCTTTCCTGTAAGAAATCTTACAGTTTAGCACCTTCAAATTATTGCCTATGAGTGTAATGCTCCTCAAACTTCAGGTTGGCTGAACTTGTCAAAATAAACAAATTCCTGCTTCATTTCCTCTTGCTGATGCACTCAGGAGGAGGAAGCTGGCCGAAGACGGCCCATTGCAGGTTTATTCAGCCCTTAAGCCATGGTGGACTGGACAAACAGACTGCAGCTCTTATTCCTTCCCTCAGCACCTGGTGAGAAGTGAGCACTTGCACACTCCCCAGCCGGCAGGGCTTTGTAGCTCATTTCTGTGCCCAGTTCCATGGGGCACATCATCTTTTTCCATTTGACAAAAAGAAAAACGGCATGGTTTGGGTGTAATTGGAAGCCTTGCATTAGCCTGACATGGACCACTGATCCCTGACAGCTCTTCATATGGCATCTGCTTGGCTCATCCACTGGCCCAGGGCCAGCAGTGGCTGCTGCCAGGTAGAAAGGGGAAAACTTTCAAGCAGGAGTGGGAGTAGGAAAAGATCAAGTGCTGTCCTTGGAAGAATGGAGTAAAATAATTTAAACTGAAATTTGCAGTACGTGAAGAAAGGAAATACTGGCCGATCATCTGGGTCAGCTAGAGTAAGACACAATAAAGAAGTTAATGCAGGAGTTTAATCAATTAATTTGACTTTAAAAAAGGTTCAGTGCAGTAAAAGTCAAGGTGACACTCTACAAGAGGAGTGAAATATGGAAGAGCAGAAAAAAGGAGGTATGATGTCTTCAAATCAGTCTTAGCAACATTTCTTGTTGAGAGTTTGAGCTTTCTGGAAGCAAAATGTAAATGCTCTGAAAAATAAATCAATTCCAGGAGAGAAAAAAAAATCTCCATTTCAAAGCTCTGACACACTGTGTGGAGAGCCTTACATTTCGTGAGTATTCTAAGAAATGGTGATGTGGCTGAAGGCCATCAGGATCAAAGAAAATCCAACCATACTTTCCTTACTCCCTAAGTCAGAGTCCATCTCATCTTTTCCCCATTCATTGGCTTTCGTGGACTTTACTGAATTCACTCGTCAAATACTCAGGGCAAGAAGTTGTTGTTAGTCCATAAAAAGAATCCTCCCTACTGCAATAGCATGAGACAGGATGAGAGAACTCCCATGAGAAGCAGCAATGGACAGGAAATATGGATGAGAGTTCAGCGAGCAGATTCACATTGTTTCAGATTAGGAGTGATTTCAGTTACGACTTGAGGATGACTTTTCTGAATCACATTGACATCATGTATTTTTCAATGCCTGATGTCAGGCACTTAGCTCATAAGTAATAAATTAGGAACCATGTTGAGTTAAGAGAGTGTAAAAATAATCAGGTTTTTAGACAATGATAAAAGCCAGCTGGTGCTCTCTGAATTAAGCAATATAGATACAAGCTAAGCTGAAGTACGGTAACTTAATCACAATTTGAGATAGACCAGTAAGTGTGCAGAGAACTTTAGTGCTGGCAGATACTGAGTACAAGAAGCAAGAACAGCACTTCTGGAGTTAAATACATATATTCTACTGGTGCATCTGGGATTAAACTCTTCCTGACAGTTCCCTTTGGTTTACATTACTGAACTAGACAAGATAAAATTACAGTCTAAACAAACATAAGCAGTCTTGCTTTAAAAAAAAAAAAAAAAAAGATGGTTTTATATTGAAAGGTGATGACTCCCAGTTAATGAAAGTTTAAAGCATCAGCATGACTGGAAATAGTATTTTGTGAAGTGATCCCAAGATTGCAACTTACCTCTTCCCTGTGATTCTTTATTGGCATACAGAGAATGCTCTGAGTCTTATATCCTGTGATCTGGTCAACTTCTGCATTGAATCTTGGATCCTGATACAAAAAAAATACAATTATTAGACTACAAGCCTAAAGACCAGTTCTTTTTCTGTTTGGTTTATAGATTAAGAAAATTTTAATATTTGATTTGACTGTTACCCAGGATAACAAAGATTCCATTACCAGACAATAATTATATAAAGTTGTTACTATCAGTGTGTTAACAACAAAAAAGCATTTGTGTGGAACATGAGTGCCAGCAGGTTAAGACAACTGCTATAAAGAAGAAAAAAATCCAAACTCTCGGAGAAACCTTTTTTTTGAGCCTAGACCATCACTATAGTAAATATGCTCATGGATTAACAATCCCTAGTTTACCTTTTATCCTCAAGAAGAACGCACAGAAAAAACGGAAAGAGATGCACCCACAGAGGAACACAGTTTCATGAACGTGGTTAGTCGTTTTGCTTTTATCAGAGATTGCTTGTTTCATTTATGCATCTCAGTAGTGAACTCTGAATAATCACCTCAATAGAACTCTGATTTTTTAGTCCTAGCTTCATGTTTCTGTATGCACATGTGTCTACAATATATGTATTATAACCAAAACCATGGGGTCGGGTTTGCATCTTGACCACTTAAAGTCAATACAGCACCAAAATGGCAATATTCCAGCAGCTGATAACGTGGCAGCTTCTTTTTTCAAGAACTGCTGAAGATAAATTTCCTTGGCTTACCTCATAGGCATTCTTGATGTTGAGAGGCTGCCCTATGGCTGCCACGTGACCCACAATGCCCTTGTTCCACTCCAGGCGAATGCAGTTGTTGGAAGCTTCTTCCAGGGTGGATCCTTCTGCCACATCAAACAGCCTGCTCACGAGAAACTTCTCGTTCGAGCTGTCCTCACACACCAGGAACAGGGAATAGCGATCGGCTGCGATCAGCTCGTGGATGTGTAGGAAGATCTTATGGCAAAGCGCTGTGACATCTAAGTGACTAGAAATATCTTTCACAAGTTCTAATAGTCTCGAGCACTGATCCCCTGCACTGGTCTCAATCCTTGGAGATTGCAGAGGCATCTGTTCCTTCTTGTCAGAGCCAGAGAGGAAGCTCACTGCTCCTACTGAGTCCTTGACAAAAATAGGCCTTAAGGGTCTGTCAAATTCAGAAGCAGAGATTTTCCTTGCTGGTGTCCCAGAGTTGGTGGTCTCGGCACAGGCAGGCTGATGACAGGCACAGGCTTCGCTCTGGGACTTGGTTCCCTCCTTGCAGACTGGGATGGTGTGAACTCTCTCAGCAAACCATGCGTTAACCATTTCTCTGTAAAACAAAACCAAACCACAGCGAATGACGTGAATTGAAAATCCTCTAACGCATATTGGAAGCTGACGCTGTGAAGAGGATAACTAAACCTTTTCACACAGAGGACACTGATGCACCTTTAGGCTCCTCTGTATCGGTGTTCTCCAATTTTACGCAGCACTTGGCCCAGATGAAGCACTTACATTTTCTGCCCCATAAAAAAGAAGCTATTTTTGCCTAGAGAAAAATATCTGAATAGGGCAGAGTAGGACCATTTACGCTGTGGCTTTCAGAACACAGATCAGAAGTTTACAGCGTCATTTTGTGATTGAAAAGTTCCAGTCCTTCCCATTCCTAAGATTTGGATTTCTGTATCATATGTATGTATATTCGTATGAAGACAAAACTTGGTTTTTAACCTCTAAAAAGATAATTTTGAACTTTAATTCTCTCTGTCAATCACCTGCAGCCGGTCCTGTTTTTCTGTTGCCAATATACTGTTTTTAAGTTAACTTCCCCTGCCCTCCAAATTAATAAAAAATGATGGTTGGACTCAAAGCATTAAAGTTTTGCTTAAAAAGCATCAAGGAAACATGAATATTTCCAATTCAAGTCCCTTCAAAATAGTGAAAGGACAGACTGTTTTCACGCATCTCTCCTATTTCCTTTCCTTGCAGGTGACACTCATTGTCTAACTCAACCCCAAATACTGAATAACACTAAAGTTGTATTTTTAAGGGTTCATCACCAATTAAACAATGCCATGCATCTCTAGTATTTAACTACGCTTCTCAAATTAACTTAGCACTAGAAAGCCAACCCTAATAATGTCCTCACTAAATACGTATCATCATAACACGAGCATACTTTTTTTTTATCACTATAATATCTTCTTGTCCAAAATCTGAGGGGTTTTTCTTTGGGTTTCTTTTTGTCTTTTGTTTGGTTGGGTATTTTTAAACACAGGGCTTTTCATTTCATTTACTCCGTGTTGAGGATTCCTCACAGCAGATGCCCTACTCTCAGAAAAAATGGGGTTTTGCTGCATTACATAACATACGAGCCTAGGAACAGCAAGAATCCTATTAACAAGTCAGATCTTTTGGAAGCCTTTCATGGTGGTCATGTTTTAAATTTGGGATATTTTTTATTTGCTCAGCAGACCGCAGGAATTCTGAGAGTGAAGCTGAATGAACCCATGGAACTGAGTCAGGTTAGTCAGCCACTGATCAGTTACACGCATCGGTGTACATTACATTTGAATAGCGCTGTACAATAGCCTTATTTTCCTTACAGCACACCTTAACTTTGTCATAGGATGAAATACTGCAAGCACAATTAACCATTAATTCAAAGCAAAGTGACCAACTAAAATCTAAAGTCCAACAATATTTCTTTTAATAGCAAGCCCTCCACAAAAGGAAACTTATTTGACTTCTGTTAGGAAGGTTTGAAAGAGTTTTTTCAATCACATATCATTTGTAGACCTCAACTGTAGGCAAGCATGCTATAAAAAATTGAATTATTAAGAACTGTCAATGATCCTCCTTTATGAAAGCAGTGATACCTATTTTTTTGTGGAGTTACCTCATCCAAGTGTTTCTTGCAGTGAAGCAAAGAGCAACTGATATATTATTAGAAATTTGACTTTAACAATATTACTTTCCAGTACTTAAACAGGATAAACATTAAATGTGGGAGCTGTGACCATTTATTACTGCAATGCATAATATGATTTGCATAGGACAGTGTCACATTTGCGAAAGCTGTTTCAGTGAGAGTTAAAATAAGAAGGTAGCGTTTGGTAACACGCAGAATTTTCATTTATTTAACTGAATGAGAAAGAATAAAAATTTTCAATTAAAAGGATCAAAAATAACCTTAAGAAAATTAAAAATCTAAATATACAAAACTCTGTATGTAAACACAGTACAACCTCTAAAATCAGTGCTGGTAACTGTTGTTAGCAGATGTGTTATATGTGGGTCCTTTTTGTTTTACTCTGATCTCAAAATTAAAAAATTACCTGGAAATTTTAGCTTCTCCAAAACAAAACTATCATCTAGCACTAAGGCTGCAGAAAAGAAACTGCAAATGCCAGCTGGGTGCATTTAAACCTCAGACACAAGAAGGTAGGTCTAGAATAATTGATAGTTTTAAAGAAGATTGGTGACTTGACCCAGATTCACGTGTGTGCGGAGTTGGTTTCTGAGCACCGAGGACTGGCATTAATGGAAGGTAAGATTGAAAAGTGGCAGTAATAACATAGTACCAGATGGAGGGTGTTCTGCAACAACTGATGAGGCTCAGAAGCCGTGTAATTGAAAATGCACATGTTTGAAGGCATGTTTGGAAATGCAGAGGCATGAACCTGTGCTGTTGTTGGGCGACAGCAATTTGCAGAGCAATCTGATTCACTGCTTACTTACTCCTGAGGAAAAAAGAATATAAAAACCTATCATTTTCCTTTCTCCTGATTTAAACTGAATTTACATACGTGGATTTGTTGATACAAGATGCAAGGCAGAGAAAGAATCCGCTACCCTTTGAGCATAAAACAAAAGCTAAAGCAGAAATTTGATTTATCACTTGAAACCTGTCATTTTATTTATTCTGCAGTGTTGTGTTATGATTTCCCCAGGCCTTAATGGTGCAGCAATAGCAATCAGTAAGAAGAATGTATTCTGAATTCTAATGCCTGTTCTCAAACTGTGGCCATGAGATTATTAATTTTTTACCCGCTTGCCTTTTTACTTGTAAAATAAGCATATATTTCTTATGGAAGTTACTGAGGGATGTGGAACACAGCTGTAAAACCTTTCACATGAAAGGAATTGCGTTTAACAACAACTGACTGCTTGTTGGGTATCTGCACTGTTTATGAAGCACTTATACATTGAACAGAACTATATGTGGAGCTGCATAATTATGAGTAACATATTCCTGTCCCTTAATGTCTCCTGGGTGACAGTTCAATAATTTGCCAACGTAGTGCGTGATTCTCAGAGAGCTCTTTAGATTAACAGCAACAATGAATTCTTAACTAAACTGGTTAAAGCATGGTTTTCAACTTGAAACCATTTAAGCATTTTACTTTGGGCAACAGGAAAGCCATTCAAATTCAACTGGAAAAAGAACAGCGTTCAGTGACCTTTACCAAATGCCTCTTCTAACAAGGAAACTATTTAGCTCGTTTTACTCACCCAGTTACACGCACGGGTGGAAGAACCAGCATTTCGCACGAGCTGACGTATTCTAACTCTATTTAAAATCTCTCAGTGTCTTGACATGCATTTGCTTGTTGACACTCAGTCCTATTTAACAATGCATGACAAGAAGAGTATTATGACTAACACAAGTACTCTCACAGCACAGAATTAGCTCAGCAGATAGCCGACACCAGACACATCCTGAGCCATGAGCGAGGTTCCTGGAAATTAGCGATGAGTGCCACGTACAATTAAGGTGTCTTTGAAATGACTGCAGGAAGAAACAAACATTTTTGACTGTTCATATGAGCAGTCTTCAGTAAGCATTGGCATTGTCAAGAGCTGATTGTAAGGACAAGACCCTGGCTGTAGTTTAGAAGTTGCAGGAGCAGATAACTGATCCATAGTGATCCATGCAGACAGTTAAACTCAATGCAGTGTCTCTATCCCACTGTGGCAATCACTGCGTGTTGAGGAGTTACAGCATCCATTGCTTGTGACCTGCATGCATCCTTTACAGCACTATGATCATTTAATATGAACCTTCATTCAAGAAAGTTGTAATTTATCCCAGAGTTCATGAACAGGAATAGTAGAATATGAAGGAAATATTTTTTAGTCACTCCTATCAGCCAAATCCAATCTTTCCTCTATAGCGACTGCTGAATTTGGCTGGTGATTTCATCAGCAGATGACAAAATTGGAGAGGAATTTTGAAGCGATAGTGCTCAGAAGGGGATAAAAATGCAATGGCAGGCAAAACATTGAAGAAAAAAAAGAAAAAAGATGGTGTGATCCTCCCCTCTATCACTGCTTATATACAAGCACACGTAATCTGCAGTACGTGAGACCTTGCGAGCTTCAGAGGAATTAAGGCTCTTTGGCCTCGATTTGTTAAATGCTGCACAGAGAGGAGACCTGTCCCTAGAGCAAGATGTTTTCACTATTAATATGCAATAAAAATAGAAAAGCAGTGGTTGAGAAAATACAGACATGAGGAAGCAACATGTCTTGAGCCAGGTCGTGCAGGAGGGCACAAGTAGAGCTGAAGAGAACCTTGCTGTATTTCCTGTGCCGTATGCATCAAACCATAGTGGCACAACACTAATCGCTATTGCCCTCATACAGTGGGAATATTAAATAATTTATTGTACCCATCTTTGCTTCATTGTGATTCCCTTCAAAGTACACAGCAGACTTCTCAAAAAAAAAAAAAAAAAACAAACCCAAAAAAACCCAACCCAGTGAAGATGTTCAAATATTAACAGCCAGGCTGTGAATCTCTTGCTTACAGATATATAACCATGCTGCCTATGTAAGAACACACCAACGTGACTATTGAGCACAACCACTCAGCACCTTTGGAGAAAACGTGCAAGAGACAGAACGCAAAGGTAACACCGAGATGCAGCAATGCCAGTAAACTGCCTGTTACTGATCTTGCACAAAGAAAGTGTAACACTTGCAGATCCCTAATGGAACACAGTGATAAGTAGCTCTCAGTGAAACAGCAAATAATTCCCCATTTTCTCTGCTGCTCACAGATCATTCATATATGCAATGTGTAATGTTTTAGTACTCGCATGGACTGTTCTGCTAATTTTTCATTCAAACCAGCAGTTACTGATAATACACTTCAAGAGAGGGATTACAAACTTGCCTACTAGAAAATGCCAGTTTTCAAGTCACCGAATTTCTGTGGCCTAATCTTGCCAGCATTGAAATCAACAGTATTTAAAGCTAAACTTCATACCTGTTTTCTCAATTGCCTTCCATAAAATAACTACTAGATGTCTTCAAATTTCTCTCCAGCATCTTGACATAATTTAGACATGGAAATCATTTAAAGCATTAGCAAAAATTCCAAAACTATTCTGTTTTAGCAAATGAGTTTGAAATGCAAAGCCACTTGGATATTATACTTGCCTTCCCATTTTCTTTCTAGTACTTCCTGTTTCAC
Source organism: Callaeas wilsoni (assembly GCA_013398955.1). Taxonomy (NCBI): domain Eukaryota; kingdom Metazoa; phylum Chordata; class Aves; order Passeriformes; family Callaeidae; genus Callaeas; species Callaeas wilsoni. The sequence goes on from VWPU01007423.1 coordinate 223,334, forward strand.
AATCACATTCTAAGTGGTTTTGTCTCTTTTCTAGCAGTGGAAAGATTTAAATAAATTGTATAAGGCCTCATTAGATGGACATGGTAAACTGACTGTAAAAGAAATGTTTTCAAACTGACTAGAGGAGCAGATTGACAAAAACAATAGATGTTTTTCCTTAAACCCTTCTCAATTATAGTTAGTGGAGATGCCATTTCTCACAGTGGTAGGCAAGCAGTTCTGGAATATGAAGTATGACAGTGCCAGTTTTTAGCACAACTCGGTCAAATATATTAGCATTCATTTAGCTTTAAACATTTCAATTGGCATAAATGACTTCTGTTTGAATACAGTTCTTAATTTAGAACATTAATTCTTGATTCAAACCATGCTCATGAGGGACTGAAATAACTTTATAGAATGATGAAATTTTAATCTTGTCTGAATGCTCATTTTTTTTAAATAGAGGGCAGAGATTGCTTTATTATTTGTAGCAAAAGTGTTCAAATTTGAAAAGTAACACTGACAGGCTATTCTTGGCTATTTTCAAGTCTTCTTTAATAACTTAACTGCACTTTTTACAAGAAAGCTTTCCTCCACAGAAGAGACTTTCTACTTGCACTATAAACAAAGACAGAATAAATCCTCAGGGATTAAACTTCAAATTCTAAAACCTGACCTTTATTTCTCCTCCATATGTGTGCTTCTTGCTCCAAGATCAAAAAAAAGAAAAAATTAAAAATAACTAAGTACCAAATGATTTTGTTGCGGAAAGCAATAGGACAATACCAGTAATTTTAGTGAAAGGTGGATTAAGAGTTAAATTCACACCTGCTTGGAGACTTCATATAAATCTTTGGCACAACTTCAGTTCCAGCTAAATTCCTAAACCAAGGGTTAAGTATGACTTGAGTGGTGCAGAGATTCTGGCATGTCTCTCTCTGCTGGGGTGAGTTCTCCATAATGCACAAATAAGTGGGAAAATATCTATCTTTTACTAAGCAAATATATTTTGTGACGATATTTTCAGTGCCAGATCTAATGTGAAACTGCAACCATTGTGTTACCTACGAAGGCTGTTTGAATAGGGCTTCTTGCATGGCACTTTGAAAATAGCTCCTTTTGTATTTAATGCTCTTTTTTAATATAGATCTCTTAAAGTCAGTCATATAAATAAGAAAGTGTTCCATGTAAATTTATCTATGTTTCTTTCCCAATACGGAAGAGAAATACTTCTATACTGTGCTTTTATTAACTGTATTTTTTCCACAACAAAACCAAAATGCTTTAATGATGAAAATGAAAACAGGTGGTAGCATATTAGTTCAAGTCAAGAAAGTATTGCGTAAACTCTCCTCAGATGAGGATTCTTCAGCAGACACCCAATATAGAAGCTCCATGATCCTCTACAATTTAGAAATCAAAGAAAGGTGTCAAAGTTGCTTGGGTGTCCTGCAGAGGCAATGTATTCCTCAGCTCCACTTTTCTCCCCAGTTGCCAAGAATTTGACCCTGTTCTCTAAAGTCTCCTCACTTACAGCCAAAAAACCGCCCAACAATGGAAATGAGATTTCAGTGCCTATTGGCATTATCAAAAGTACTGTAATATGGTAATAGTTACCCTGACACAGAAGGAGGCCAAAAGGGATGTTGACTGTCAGAGTAGCTCACCCCATCTTATTTTCTATCCATCCTCTAAGGTTTGCCAGTGTATTTTAATTAATGTATTCTACACACTCATTTGTTTCTTTATCGCCTAAAGCAAGCAGAACTGAGTGAAAGAACATTGTAGCTACTCAGAGTTTCTGGTGATTAGTTCATCTCCATACCAAAGATTCTGTGTAGGAGTTCAGTTTAGAGCTTTGGGGGAATTTAAGATGTAAATTGCTAGTAAGTGGTTTCTTATCATTTCTCAAATGACAATTTCCACAGTCTACAGTAATTGCTGTTTCAGAGATTGTTTCCAAAATACTCCAGCACACACTTCACTTTATTTCCAACAACAAATGCCAGAAGTACTCAATCACATTTACAACTTGATGAATACAGGTAACATTCCTCACCTTCCTGAATGCTTTTTGAATCAGTAGTTAAAGATATTTTGGGATCATCTTAAAACTTTGCTGTTGTCATGAAAGGCATAAGGAAGGATATGGATACATTATTTATAAGTGGGATAACTATGAACATCATTACACCAACAAGAAAACTTTCCAAGACTTCACAGAAATTGATTTTTTTCCTGTACTTAGTTCTCAAAAAAATTCTATAAACATCCGATAAAATCAAGTAAATGGGAGAAAATATTCTGATCCCTGCATTAACACCACTGCTTCCTGTGGTTTTCAAGGCATGGTCCCAAGAATCAGTGGGTCTGCAGCCCTCTTGTGAATGCTTCACATTGGGTAACTTAGAAAAGCAAGCACTCTTTAGCGTATCCCAACCATCTGCACAGGACTTTGTGCCTCCACTGGAAAATTATTGGGCTCCTTCAATCATGGAAGTTCAAAGCCCACTGTCTGCTTACCAAGGTCATGTTAGGAGTGCATATGGCTCATACCTGTGCATTTTTAGGATTATTATTTTTGTATGCAACACCTTTTTTAAGAAAGCAGCAGCCACAGCATGTTTCCGTGCAGAAAGCCTCCAATAGCTCTATCTTTGAAAATCAGAACTTTCATTCAATTACAAAAAATTAAGCACACACGCATTACCAATGCACTGAATGCGTATGACACATAGTATTTAGGAGATTCAACTTCAGATAGCTGGCTCAAACTGAAAGACGTTTTTAAAAGCCCTCTAGACAGAGACTAGAAGGCAAATGTCTTGACTAATGTAGTACTGCAGGCAGCACATTGCAAATTGATTGTCCACCAGCCATCAAAAAGAAAAAAAAACCCCAAACAACTGCACTTGAGGTTTTTTCAAAGTAATAAACGTAACTGATATTTTCAAGTAATGCAGTATCTGAATTTTAGCACAGTTTCCCAGTAAACACCAGTTCTGGAATCCTCAGTGAAGCACTGTGAAGTACCATACGGTTAAGGACATTTATTTTTCCAAATACAACCCCACCTTAACTCATTCGTAAATATTTCTCAAACCTGCTAATAAGCCAAGATGTACTATAACAAAATAATCTTATTTCCACTGAAAGGCATACAAGATTTGGGTCAATAATGTGTCTTCACCACACCATACATTTAGGGAATCAGACAAAAGCTGCATGTAACAATGCAGTTACCTCTAATCGAGAGTAGAAATTTTACTTTGGCTGTTCTGGCAGTCTGCTGCTTCTGAGTGCCAAGAGCACTAAGAGAGAATCACTCCCATATTTTTAAAAGCAGGGACAAACAGGAAGTCAGAAATACTCCATAGCGGGTTGAAATAAGTGTGATGTTTGAGCATGGCAATGCATGGGTTATTTTTTTAAAGGAATGTAAAAAGATAAAACTTCAGGAAGACAAGAAGGGTAATGAATTAAGCCATAAATGTGACCAAAAAAAACCCCACCACAAAACCTGCAGATTATGCCTTTATAGCATCTTGTTAGAACAACTATAGTTGTAGAAACAAAGAATGACCTTACTTGAAAATGTTTCTGCTTCTGGGAAGCCAGAATACGATAGGCAATTCTAAGACTTTGGAAAGGGGAAAAATAAGAAGAAGAGCTGGGCAAAAAAAAAAAAAGCTTAAACTTCATAGGAGTTAAAAATGCTTGACCCTTAGGTGTGCAGTACCAAACCCTCCAGCCAGAAGTTTTGTCAGCCAGCACAGTCTCAGTGACTGAGCCAAATTCATCTTGTCCCCGAGTGTGCTGGTGACACACTTCCCCTTTGTTGTGCTGCACTTCAATCAGCCTGGAACAGCACCTCATGGACAACAGCTATTTGTATTGCCTCCACACAGCGCTCATCTCCCTGGTACGAAATAAAGTAATAAATAACTCATTCCATACCTTCTGACTCATGGGATCCCACTTTATTCACCTACTCAGAGGAGGGAGGACTCAAAGGCAGTCACCTGGATTACATCCTTGTAGGATTGCAGCCTTGCACTGCACAGGTGGAATTCAATCAATGCAGTATTATCAGAGAATATCCATAAAGCCGGCCCAGCCTGGAAGGAGGCCGGCACATGGCCTTCCTGCAGACACTGCCAGCCTCGAGGCATTGCAGATCAAAATACATGGTGTAAGCCCTCAGAATGTGTTCATCTTCCACAACACATGGGAGGGGAGAGAGGGATACAGGTGCACACTTGTTAAGCAGATGACCTGCAGCCCTTCTCTCCAAGAATCCACAACATGGGCTGGGGAGCACAGCGACTCCAGCAGTTGTCACATTATCAACAAATCATGAATAGGAAGAAACATCTTTTAAAGTGCCACCTTGCCAGAAAATATAACTTTTATTCAAACCATGACAACAGATACTAATATCAAACTGCCCTATGCAAACTGGATCAGAAGGCAGCTATTCAATTATGAGATGATAATCCTAATCCCATACTTGAAAAAATCTGCAGGCATAGCACCACACAAAGCATACATCTTAAAATATTATTTAGACACCTAATTAAAACTACTTTGTGTGTGGAAATTACCAACAGAACTACTGTATAAAACACTGTGGGAATTAATTACAGAAAAAAATATATGAACTATTCAACACTCATTATAAAATTGTTAAATTAGGTTCTAATTCAAAACTCAATATGAGTGGAAACGGCTTGTATTATGCAGTCATAAATGATGGAACCGACGATCTTTTCTATTCCTATGTAGACATATTTGAGAAACAGATCCAGAAACTATCTTTATCCATTAGCAATTGTGCCTCACAACATGCAGCTGAACATGCCTCTGTGCTCCGCAAGATACCAAATTAACTAACTTCTTGGTCTATTGCTTTCAGGACCTGTGAGAACTTTAGCATATTATGAAGCAAAACAAAACAAAAAAAAAGAGAAGCAGTAAGTTATGATTAGAGAAGAGTTGAAACTAGCTCATGGAACACTGCTTTACTTGAGAGAGTAAATATAATGCTAAGTAGCAAAACATTAACAGCATAGTCTTTGTTCAACGTTTGCTGCTCTGCAAAGAATCAGCTAAAACAAAGCATGATATTAGATGTTAGGATTTTCTCTTTCCAAGGCGTAATAACACTACCAAGTGGAACACGAAACCTCTTTACAAAGTACAGCAGTTCTTTCAAACACTCAGCTCTACATGAACCACCAAACAGTCAAGTCTTTTGTCATTTGTCTTTTCAAATACAAACTTACAAATAACAGAAAAATTCCTTGTTATATATAGTTTTCTATTTATACAATAAGGACAAAAAACCATGCCATGCAAGACAGCAGAGAAGAGAGTTTTGAGACAATTGCAATGTTTCCATCATTTCAAAAACATCACAGAATTGTTTCCAAGCGAGGACTCAAAAGTCCACAGTTTTTCTGCAAACCCCTCTCTAACTGCAGAGGCATCGCCATCACAGAGACTCGACTGAATTGTATTTTCTCAAGTACTGCCTCTTTCAGAACAGCACAAACACAAAACTGTGCCTCAGCATGAAAAAAAAAAAAGGACTAACCAAACCTGCCCATGGGGAAAACAAATCAGACACAGCGGTTACTATTAATTAGCATTCCTATTTGTTCGGTACTGCATCCAGTTTCCAAAGGAAGTGTGACAGGCTAAACTAGGAAAATGCTACTTCTCAAAGCTGCTAGCACCCTATTTCCTGGGCAAACAAGCTGCCCTTCAGTGCCACACCATGCACTAGTGTTCTGGAGAGCATCAAGGTTAACTACTTCCATCTATGCATCCTGCACCTATGCATAACCTTAAAAAAAAAAATCAACATGTAAAAGGCATTTTAAAAGGCATTTTATTTTTTTTCCTGTTAAATGAACCTAAGGAAGCAGCAGCAGAAGAAAGGAGACTGCCTGACAGATGGTCACAAGCAAGCAGGTGACCCCTGAAGCTTTCTAGCTCTCTGCGAGTCAATTATTAATGGGGATTTCTCTTCTTACCGCCCCATCCCATGCAGAGAGGAGCAGCAGCAGCAAAACCTCATTCAGAATGCATCCATCCCTGCTAAGTGACTCGGGGAAGAAGCAAACCAGCAGCGGTGAGCAGATGGTGCGAGCGGCTCGGGAGCGGGAGCGCAGCGAGCCCGCGGAGACGGCGTGTCCGAGGAGCCAACCGCAGGACTTACTAACCCGAGCTCCCGCTAAGATATACCGTGGGAGCTGCAGATCGCCCGGGCTCTGCATCCCCACGGCTTTGTTTATCGGAAAATATTCAAAATGGAAACCTGACTCCACTTCTAAAAATAGCCGAATTTACTCTAATTCAACTTGAAGTCCCGCTGCTGAAGTGCGTGACAACAGTGAGCAAATACCTCGTCTTATCTCCAAAAGGCAGCATGTCAAGCCAAGGGGGGAAAATGCCCAGACGAGCTCTTCAGGTCCTCAATATTGGGTTCTTCGCAAGAACCGGCACCGAGAAGGGGCGAGCGAGGAGCGGCCGCCCCCGAGCAGCGGCGGCGCCCGCCGGCCCCGCGCCGCCC
>VWPU01007429.1:0-10265 GCA_013398955.1 Callaeas wilsoni
AGCGCGGCCGCTCCCGTCCCGCGGCCGGAGCGGCCCCGAGCAGCGCGGGGGCGGCCCCAGAGCGGGCGGTGCTCGCCCCCCCAGCCGTCCCCCCCTCAGGGTGACATCACGTAGGCGGTGGCGATGAACCTCCTGCCGCTGCCGTAGGTGGACTTGGTCCAGGGGTAGGTCTGGACGCTGAGGGGGTGCCCGCCCAGGCTCAGGTGACATCTGTGGGGACACGGCCTGTCAGCGCCCTGCTCCGTCCCTGAGCCCCACAGGGATGGCTCCAGGGGGCTCTCGGTGTTTCCACACTCACAGTGCTCCACCCCTGAGCCCCTCATCCTACAATCCCATCTCCAGGATGCTCCTGGTGTCCCCAGCCAATGCTGTTCCATCTCCATTTCCATCCCCATCCCCGTTCCTCCCCACCCGTGATACCCCAAATTCAGGGCAAGCTCCAGCTCTGGTGGGGCTCAGAGAGGCCCTGCTGGCCCCAGGGCCGGACTCAGGATGGACAGAAGGACGCAGGGTCAGTACTCACGCTCGGCCGGGCCGCGCGAGGAAGCAGAGGGTGTAGAGGCCGAACTCGAACTCGGGGCTGCAGCCGATGAAGGCCGACCCCACCTCTTTGTAGAAGCCGTCCCAGCTGAACTGGAGCCCCAGCACGTCGGGGTACGTGTCCCACTGGGGAGGGAGGGGGGTTTGGGGTCACACCCCCAGCCTCGCTTGGCTCTGGGGTCAGCCGGGCTGGGAATCCCCACCCAGCCCATCTGGGAATCCTCACAGCCGCTCCAGGGAGGATCCAGAGCAGCTCCCAGCCGGGCTGAGGGGTCCCGGCAGAGCCTCAGCTCTCTCCCTCATGGCTTGGGAGCTCCTCTTGCCCAGGCATTGTCTGTTCCGGCCCTTCCCACCCCGCTCCAGCCCGGAACACGTGGGGGAACAGCGGGGATGGGGCAGGGGGAGTATCCCTGATGCTGTGGGTTCATCCCAGTGGGATGGGATTTGGGGTGCCCCAGACTCCCCAGGAGCTCTCACCGGCCCGTTGAAGTTGTGGCTGAAGTAGTTGACAACCCCCTGCTTTTCCAGCAGGTAGAAGCGGATCCAGTTGTGAAATCCAGACACTTTTCCCTTTTTCACCTCCCCTAAACACAAAGGAGATCCCAGGATGAGCCCCCGGCCCGGCGCTGCCCACGGGCCGGCCCCGGGGAGGGCTGTACCTGAGAACACGTGCTCGAAGCCGCTGGAATCCCGTTCTCCGTCCCCTCGGGAGTAGAGGCCGAACCACATCTCCTTCAAATCCTGCACGAACTCTTGCTCGGAGCTGTAGCGGTCTGCAGGGAAAGGTGGGAGCACCGGGAGAGGCAGAGCTGGGGTTCCCCCATCCCTTCCCCACTCCTGTCCCCTGGGAATTCTCCCTGCTGGATTCCCCCCTGCCCTGGCAGCTGCGGAGAGCCCATCCCTGTGCCCTTCCCAGGTCATTCCCACCTGGCTGGGGCTTCCCTTTGGGATTCCCCCATTCCCTGGCCCTGCCCTGTTCCAGACTCACTTTTTCCCTGCAGGAAGACAAAGATTTTCTTCATGAGCTCGGTTTTCATCACCTCCTTGAGGAAACGGTCCTGCTCCCGCAGCTCCTCGGCCGTCACCTCCTCCTCCCTGCCCGTGGCCCTCTGGTAATTATCCAGCAGCTTAATGAAGCTGGCGTAGGTGGGCTTGGAGAAGAGCTCCTCATTCACGTATTTGTAGAGCCTGGGGGAGAGCGAGGCAGGGGAATTGCAGCTCCTTTCCCCAGCCAGCCCAGCTCTGGGCCACTGTCCCTCCCCTGGTGGCACTCACGGCTGCGGGGACCGGTCCTGCTGGTCCCCAGTCTCATCAGGGCCCGCGCGGTGCTGGGGGTTGATGGCGATGTCGCTGGGCCGGGCTTTGTTGTGATCCACCCCATAAAGCTGCTCCGAGAGCTCCAGCAGCTCCTGGTCTGTGATGGAATCGCGGCTGCTGGAGAATCCATCTGTGAGGGACAGGCAGGGGCTGGGGACGGCTCCGGGATCCAGCAGGATCCATGGAAAAGCGAGGATGCCCCTGTCGGGACATGGGGGATCCCAGGACGTGGAGGCTTCAGAGGTGCTGGGGGATCCAGACCCTCACTGACCCCAAGCCCTGGGGACAGGAGATGGCTATGGGGACATGGGGAGCATCGACCCCATCTCCCACGTCCACTGGGATCATTCCCTCCCCATTTCCCACGTTTTAGGTGGGCAGTGGATGCAAACCCAGCTGGTTCCTGCCCCCAGCTCCCTGTGCCCACTCCCCCCCTGGGTCTGGGGAGGGGACAGGCTGCTGGCAAGGGGGGGACACCCCGAGGAACAGGGGGGACACTCCGAGGCACCTGGGGGAGGTTTTGTCCCTCCTGACTCACCACGGGTTCGAGCTCCGTCCTCGGCCCCTTCCTCACCTGTGGAGCCGAGAGGAAAAGGAGCTCAGGGGGATGGGGACACCCTGGGGACCTCCCAGGACCCTGAAGAGGCTCGGGACCAACCCCTGCCCCCCCCGGGGGGAGGGGGCCCCCCTGGGGCCCCCCCGGGCCCCCGCAGCGGCCGGGCCCCAACCCCAGCACCCTCAGGGGGTGGGGGACGGCCTGGGGACCACTCGGGACCCTGCAGAGGCTCGGGCCCAACCCCTGGCACCCTCAGGGGGATGGGGACAGCCTGGGGACTGCCCAAGACCCTGCAGAGGCTTGGGACCAACCCCAGCACCCTCAGGCGGATGGGGACAGCCTGGGGACTGCCCAAGACCCTGCAGAGGCTCGGGACCAACCCCTGGCACCCTCGTCAGGGGGAAGGGACACCCCAAATCCCTGTCCCCGGGTGCTCACCGGGCCTGCAGTGCCTCTCGTAGTCCTCGCAGCAGTTGTGGTGTCTCTCGCACTCCGTGTGACAGTGACACTCGTCCTCCTCGCTGAAGGGCTCCCCGCAGCGTCCCTCGCAGGAGTCGGGGGCTGTGTACAGGTCTTTGGGGACACAAACAGGGGGTGGCCCTCAGGAGGGTCTGAGTGAGGCCACTCCCTCACCTGGAGCATCCCCACCCTGCCCTCCGTCCCCTGCCGGGACAGCCCCAGGGTTCTCCTGCAGCCCAGGAGCCACCCGGGGGTCACATTCTTTGTCACCGGGGTCACTCCTCTCGGGCCGTGGATGTCACCACTGCAGGGTGACACCAGGGAACAGCTCGTGGGATCCCCCCGGAACTGCTCCCTGTGATTCACCCTGGGATCCCGGGATGAGCCCCAGCGCCCCAGGCCCCGCTGGAGGAGCTGCTGCATTCCAGGGTTTGCGTCCTGGCCGTCTTTCCTCCTGCTGGGAAAACTGGGAAGACTGGGAAAATTCCTTCCCGAGCTGTTCATAACAAATGAGTTGTTGAGCACCTGCTTTGTGACGCAGGGTAACAAAGCAAAGCTAAAAATAGCAGCAATGAAGCTTTGAGCGAGACAGGGGACACTTGTCATTGAGCAGAGGGGAGCTGGAGGTCACCAGAGGGTTGGGATTGTCCTGGGACAGCCCCGAGGAAGGAGCTCCCTGCTCCTCGTCAGCTCCTGATGGGAGGAATGGGACAGAAGCAGCCAAAAAGCCACCTCAGCAGGAGGGTGGTCCTGTCCCGAGAGGGTGGCCCTGTCCCAGGAGGGTGGCTCTGCTCCAGGAGGGTGGCCCTGACCCAGGCCATGCCAGCAGCCTGTCCCAGCAGGGTGGCTCTGTCCCAGGAGGGTGGCCCTGTCTCAGCAGGGTGGCCTTGTCCCAGGAGAGTGGCCTTGTCCCAGCAGGGTGGCTCTGTCCCGGGAAGGTGGCCCTGTCCCAGCAGGGTGGCTCTGGCCCGGGAGGGTGGCCCTGTCCCAGGAGCATGGCCCTGTCCCAGCGGGGTGGCCCTGTCCCAGGAGGGTGGCCGTGCCCCAGGCGATGGCAGGAGCCTGTCCCAGCAGGGTGGCTCTGGCCCGGGAGGGTGGCCCTGTCCCGGGAGGGTGGCCCTGTCTCGGCAGGGTGGCCCTGTCCCAGCCGGGTGGCCCTGTCCCAGGCCGCGCCCGCCGCCTGTCCCAGCAGGGTGGCCCTCGCCCAGGCGGGTGGCCCTGCCCCAGCCGGGCGGCCCTGTCCCAGCAGGGTGGCCTTGTCCCAGGAGGGTGGCCTTGTCCCGGCAGGGTGGCCCTGTCCCAGCCGGGTGGCCCTGTCCCAGGCCGCGCCCGCCGCCTGTCCCAGCAGGGTGGCCCTCGCCCAGGCGGGTGGCCCTGCCCCAGCCGGGCGGCCCTGTCCCAGCAGGGTGGCCTTGTCCCAGGAGGGTGGCCTTGTCCCGGCAGGGTGGCCCTGTCCCAGCCGGGTGGCCCTGTCCCAGGCCGCGCCCGCCGCCTGTCCCAGCAGGGTGGCCCTCGCCCAGGCGGGTGGCCCTGCCCCAGCCGGGCGGCCCTGTCCCAGCAGGGTGGCCTTGTCCCAGGAGGGTGGCCTTGTCCCGGCAGGGTGGCCCTGTCCCAGCCGGGTGGCCCTGTCCCAGGCCGCGCCCGCCGCCTGTCCCAGCAGGGTGGCCCTGCCCCAGGCCATGCCAGCAGCCTTTCCCAGCCAGCAAAGGGATCCCTGGAGGAGAGGGCGTTGCTTTCCCTGGCGAAGCCGCAATCTCCCGGCATCTGAGGCACCGCGGGGTTGCCCAACTCGGGCTCCGGCGGGTGAAACGTGGCCCTGGGGCAAATCCTGATGCAGCACATCCTGTCCTGGGACGTGCAGGCGATGACAGTGACATCCAGGCCATGAGGGTGACATCAAACTCCCCGACAGCGCCGCCTTCCCTTGGCACCCGCGTTGTTTGTTCCCTTCGTCGTTGTTTGCTCCCTTCGTCGCTTCACCCCAATTATTTGTGCTCGGTGACGTCACCCAGGCCCTGCAGGCGACGTCACCTTGGGTCCCCCTGCCCCCCCAGCCTGAGCTCCTGGAGGTGTCCTTGGCTTTGTTTTCCCTCCTGGCTTCCCATTCCCTGCAAATCCACTTTAGGGTTTAGCAGAGGGGCTCTCGAGGTTCTCCTGGAGTCCATAAAAGAACTGGGAGAACTTCCAGGGAAGGGACATCCCGTGGATCGGGTGGTCAGTGATGCTGGTGGTGCCCAGACTCCCCAGTCTGACCAGTCCAGGCCCAGCAGCTGAGCCCCCTCCCAGTTCCCAGGACACATCCCAGAGCGGTGCCAGGATAAATCACCCTGGATCACTCATCCAGGCTCCTTTTCCAGCAGCAATCCCGGCGGGATTGTGCAAGGCAGGAGCTGCCCACACACCCCCGTCACCGCTGAGCCGGTCCCGGTGCCGGTCCTGTGCGGCCCGAGCGTGTCACAGCAGGGCCCCGACCCCGCACTGCCGTGACTCAGCGGGGCCGGGAGCGCTGCGGAGCCCTCATCCCGAATCCTGAATCCCAAATCCCGAATCCCAAACCCCGAATCCCAAATCCCGAATCTCAAATCCCGAATTTTCACTTCTGCCAAAAGCAGCGGGGGACTCAGCGCAGGGGAACAGCTCCTCCTCCTCCTCCTCACTCAGACACGACCCAAAATCCCTAAATCGACCCTAGATCCCTAAATCGCTGCAGGGCCTTCAGCCTCGCCTTCTGGGGTGATCAGAGGGGCTGATGGAGCTTTTGGGAGATTTTTGGGGCTGTGGAGAGAGCTGGAAACGCCACGGGGACTGTGACCCGGGACAGGAGGACGCAGCACAACCACACTCATCCACCCCGGGGGTATTTGGCTGGCCCAGCCAGAGGAGTTGCTTTGGCTGATCCTGCCCAAAGAGCTTCTCTGGCTGCACAAGCCACACAAATATTTCTCTTTCTCAGGGACCAGAACCCTTCCTCTGCTCCCAAACTCATTTTCACTTCTGCCAAAAAGGCGTTCTGGCCAAAGGAAAGGGGGTTATTCCCTGCCCAGCTCCATCCTCCGAGCAGTGCGGAGGTGACGGAGCTCTCCCAGTGCTCCCAATTTGGTTTCGGGCAAGGGGATGAGTCACGGCTCAGCCAGAGCCGCGTCCCCGAGCCCCTGGCCTGACTCAGGACCTCGTTCCTCCAGGAAAACAAGGATCAAAACCCAACCCAGCCTCCAAAAGGGACCATTTCAAGGGCAAATTAACCGGGAACAAAGCTATGGACAGCCTGAGCTTCCCAAATCCTCAGTTCCTGGTCTCCAGACCCACACGTGACCCCTATCTATCCCTGTGGGATAATCAGGGAAAATCTCCCACTGCCCACACGAGGAGAAGGGAAGTGGTTCCAGGCCCACCCAACAGGTCCATCAGGTGGCCAGGACTGACCAGAGCCAGCCGAGCTTCCCAGCCACCTTCACCCCGGGTTTTCCTTCTGGGACAACTCAGGACTTGCACGGAGCCCTTGGGAAACTCCTGCTCCCAACCCAACGCTGGTTTGGAGTTTCTCCTGTGCACTGGCCTTGCAAAACTCCTCATCTTTCATCCTGAGGGGACTCATCCGCTCCTGGGACATCAGATACGGGCTCCTGGCAGCGTCGGGGGTGACGAAATCTCCTCCTCACCAGTGGATCACAGTTCGCGTTTTGTGCAAGAACTCGGCAGTGCCGGCACCTCCTCATCCTCGTAGGATCCCAGGAGCCAAATCCTGGTGCCCCCAAGCTCCTCCTTAAAGCCAGAGCTCCTCTCCCTCGCCCCCCGAGCCTCTGTGGGCACCGCGGGGTCGGGAAGGGCGGAACAGCCCGGTCTGTGCCGCGTTTTCCACCTGAGCGGCCCCGGTGGCCACAGGGGGAAGGTGGCTATGGGATTGGGATTGGAAAACACCCAATGGTATTTTTCCATGGATAAACGGAAAGGAGGAGCCTGAGGAGGGTTCCTTGTGCTTCGCAGGACCAAAGCGGGGTCAGACACACCAGGAGCCAACTGGTGGGCCAGGCTGAACACCGGGGAACCTGGATAATTCACACCCAGCATGGAAAATCCCCCTCCTCTTCCCCCATGGGTCCATCCCCAGCAAGACCCAGTTATCCCAGTAGCGCCCAGCTCCCGGTTTTGGGCAGCGCTCCCAGCCCCTCCCCTGGGATGCCGCAGCCTCGGAGCCCCCGCGGCCCGGCCCCGCTGGTTACTCACGGCCGGACACGCAGCCCAGGGCAATTCCTGCCCCGAACAGGAGGATCCAGGGCTCCATCGTCCCTCGGGAGGCGGGATGGGCGTCCCGGGAGCGCGTTGGGAATGCCGGAGCTCCCCGGCGCTCCCTGCTATTTGTGGGTCCCGCGGGAGCGCGGCGGGGGAGGGAGGGGCGTGATGCACCCAAACTTCCCCAAAACTCATTAAGCGCACGGTTAATTACAGGCTGCCCGCAGTGGGAGGAGGGCTGGTAAATCCAGAATCCTGGAGTTGCTCCACAGCTCCCGTACCTGACCCCCGGGAGCAGCCGAGGGTGCGGGGGGAGCGTCCCGGAGGGGCTTTGCCCACCCACAGCCCCGCGGGTCCGAGGGGGGCTGAACTGGGGTTTAGGGGCACACCCGGGTCCCTCATGGGCCCTGGAGCTCTGGGCAACTGGTGCAAACTGGGAGCAGCATTAATTGGGGGTAATGAGATCTCCTAACTCAGCTCTGGAGGCCGTGGCCCCCCCTCAGCACTGATTGGCCTCGTTGGAGCCTCCGGATCCTCCAGCAGCACCAGGGAAGCCCTTTTGGTTTTTGGCACACCACCACAGTCCTGGTGTGAGGTTTTGGGGTTATCCCAATGTGGTCCCACTCCCGGGACGAACCCAGAGCTGCTCCAGGGACCCTCCACGGCCCTGGGGGGCTCAGCCCACGCCTGGGGGGGTCAAAGCCCCTTCCTTGCCCAGGCTCAGCCCAGCCAATCCCGATGGAAGATGTTCCCAGTCCTGGAGCCTGTCCCGGTGCTGACCAGTCCCTCCAAAGGCCTGGAGTGACCAGACTGGAGCGGGCCCAGTGCCCGGCCTGCCCTCCTGCTGGAGGGTGCTGGGGAAGTCCAGCTCTCCCACACAAATCCCGCTGGCTCTTCCCAGCCTGGTCCCCGGCACAGGCTGATCCCAACTCATCCGTCGGGAGCGGGGCTGTCCACAGGCATCGCCCTTTTTCCCTTTCCACGGAAATATCGGAGGACCAGCAGCACTGGCAGGGTCTCCTGCGGGCACCACCAGGCCTCTGCCTCCTCCTCATTCCCTGGCGTGTTTTCCTGGGAAACCTCACCCCAAACCTTGCCCAAAGCCCACAAGATTTGCTCCAGACACTTCTCCATCCCCTTGCCGGCCCGGGGGTGGCCCATTCCGGCTAGTCCTGGTGGTGCACGTCCCTCTGGCTTGGCCTGGTGCAGTTCCAGGCAGGGTCAGCATCTGGAGGCTCCTGGAACCAGCCCCGGCCTCTCCCGGCACACGGCCCCGATGTTTCGGGAGCAGCTGCAGGCCCAGGACAGGGTGTCCCCCCCAAGGAGAGGATCATCCCCTGTGCCCCCCACCTGGGCAGGTGAGAACTGACCCCAAACAGCTCCTGAGGAGTTGGGGCGATTCCCACGATCCCTCCCGGAGCAGGGAGCGGTCCCTGCTGTGCCCCGGGCGGTGTCAGCTGGCACGGGAGCGGCGTTTGGTGTAATAAGGGCCGGGTTTGGCTTCTCCCTCACCCCTCAGTCATTTCCTGACCTGTCCCCTCCTGGTGACAGCGCTGTGTCACCTCCGCTGGAGCTGCTCCAGGGCCGTCCCCCAGGCCACATCGGGGGCACCGTGGCTCCTTCCCCACCCCGGCGGGTGCAGGAGGTGAACCCGGGCTCAGAGAAGAACGGGGAGCGCAGCCGTGCGTACAAAAATACCTCTATTGCTCTGCCGCCCGCACTCTCACCTGCCCGGAGCTCACCGGGCCCCGGCTGCCCCACAGGGCCAGACCCGCTGCACGGCCGAGCTCGGGGCCGGCTCCAGCACAGCCCGGGACCACCGGGGGCAGAGCCAGGGGCTGCCCCGCCGCCGGCAGCTGGGCCCCCATCCTCACTCCGGGCCCCCATCCCCATTCCAGGCCTCCATCCTCACTCTGGGCCCCAATCCCCACTCTGGGCCCCCATCCCCGCTCCGGGCCCCCATCCCCGCTCCGGGCCCCCATCCCTGCTCCAGCCCTGCGACCCTCAGGGCTCCAGGTCCCGGGAGAGCCGCAGCAGCTCCTTCTGGCTGTCGATGGCCCTCAGGTGCTGCAGGTAGGCCCATGTGGAGACGGGGTTCCGCACGCTCAGGGACTGCTCTGAGCCTGAGGGGAGGGACGAGGTCAGGTCTGGGGTCCCCTCCATCCCCCTGGCCCAGCCCAATGACCCTCTCCATCCCTGCAGGATCACCTCATGGATCCCCCTGGTCACCTCCAAACCTCCACACCACCCCGGGACCGGCTCATGGCTCCCCCTCCATTGACCTCTCCATCTCCATCCCCTCTCCCTCAGCTCAGGGACCCTCCCTGAGGGTTGGGGGTCGCGCAGGGCCGGGGTAGGGGTCAGATTGATTGTCCAGACGTACACGTGGAGATCCTGATGGCCTTGGCGTCCTCGGGCCGGTGCGGGGAGCGGGTCCGCAGCGGGGACAGCGGTGCTGGGTGGGGATGGAGAGAGTGGGAGCTCAGCCCCGTCCCCAGAGGCTCAGCCCCGTCTCCAGGGGACCCCCTGGGCCCCCTCCCCGGCTCCCAGGAACACTCACCGTGTGCATGGCCCCGGCAGCGCTGCAGGACTCGCACGGTCTTGGCCATCATGTGCTGTGGGTGAGGCGCAGAGGTCACCTGCTGCCACCTGGTCCCGTTCGGGTCCCCAAAAACTCTGTCCCTGCCATGGCTGTGACCACCCCGGGACCCCCCTGGCTGCCGGGGGGCTGCCCCAGTGCCACAGCTCTGCATCGCAGGGGACAGGGGCACGGCAGGGCCCTCAGGGAGGGGGTCGCTGGGGAGCCACCCCCCTGCACTCACCATCTTCTCGAAGTTGATGAGGTTCTCAGCCAGGGTGCGATTGCCCTCGTGGATGAAGGTCATGTCTGGGGGGTTTTAGGGATCAGAGCGGGCTCCCCGGTCCCCAGGAGTGCTGGACACACCCAGAGGGTCCCCGCCAGCCCAGCCCAACGCCGGACACCCACCTTTGAGCAGGAGGGGCACGAAGGGGATGATGGGGGGGCTCATCTTGGCCACGGCCAGGCGATAGACACGGTGGTTCCATGACGGGTCCTGGGGATGGAGAGGGGTGGGCAGGGATAGGGGGGGGACAGGGAGGACAGCAGCACCCCCTCCCCATTGCTCCAGGGGCAAATCCCACC